>JAQGAF010000979.1:0-37236 GCA_034687865.1 Kryphioiulus occultus | reverse complement strand
AAAAATAACCGCAAAAACGGAAAAAATGGACAAATTCCACGAAAACATTTGGCCAGGTGTAAGGCTCACCCTTAACACAAACTTAGAACTATATTTTATGTGAAAATATAGTTATGGTTGGTACTTGTTATATAGGAATTCTCAAGGAAGAAATACAAACTAAACTTGTTACAACTTGTTGAAGTGCATGACATAAATAAAAATGGAGCCCATTATCAAGATTTTCTAAGACTTTATAGTCTTATATCTGTGCTTTATATCTGTAATAAAATTTCTGAAAGCATTTTTGTTTTCCTCTTAAAATTCATAATTTTATTTTCCTTTTAATAAATAGGTGCTTCATTGTGCACATTGCTACAGTTCAGCAACATCATTGAATGTGAGGATTTTTATTTGAAAGAAAATCTACAATATGTAAAGTAGCGCTCAAGAAAGGTTGGACAGGCAACAGATTTGCAATAAAAAGTGCAAATGACTTTTAATCATTTAGATAACTTTCTTTGTGGCTTTTGCACATAATTCTGTTGATACATGTGCATAATTTTATTGAAACAAGATGTATGATGAAAAATTGCAACGGGTCCAGCGCGTACAGTCCAAATATGAATTTTTATGAGCTGGACCCATTGCAATTTTTGATCAAACTTCATGTTTCGGTAACAATTATGCACATGCTCCTACAGAATTATGGGCAATAGTCACAAAAAAATATCTAAGTGATTGAAAGTCAGTTGCACTTTTTATTCCAAATCTGCTGCCTGTCCAACTTTTTTAGTGCTACTGTACATATACCAACTAAAACTTGCATGTGCTCCTCCAATTTAGGAAGTGTTCATTGTCAGTACAGCACGAACGCCCATAGGATCGTTCCGGAGTAGCCTTGCCTCTGTTCCAGCAACAAAACTCGGTGCAATAGTCATTCAGCAAGCCATTAGCAGAGCAGGTAATTAATTATATTTAAAATGTTTAAGAAAACATAATTTTACTAAAATATAGTTATGGTTGGTAATTGCTAGGAATTCCCAAGGAAGAAATAAAAGAAGTGTACATGGGGAATGTCATACAAGCAATGGAGGGCCAGTCACCAGCGAGGCAATCTGTGATATTTGCTGGTAATTTCCCAATATCTTTGGACGATCATGCGTTGCTGATTTTCTGACTAATGTCTGAATTTATGCAAGGCCTTCCTACTAGCACGGAATGTTCCACTATTAATAAAGTGTGTGCCTCTGGAATGAAGTCAATAATGTTGGCTGCACAGAGTCTGATGTGTGGACATCAGGTGATGAGAGCACTACTTAAATTCCTCAAGTTTTGAACCTTAATGTATACATGTACACATCAATAATGCTCGTTCAAAATGTTGTTTTTCAGGATGTTATGATTGCCGGAGGAATGGAAAGCATGTCTAATACTCCATATTATCTCGGACGAGGCGAAACCCCTTATGGTGGCTTAAAACTTGTGGTGTGCAACAAACTAAATAAACGTCTTAAATTTGATTTACAAATCTTTTAAAGATGCCTGCATTTTGTAGGATTCCATTGTTTTCGATGGCCTGACAGATGTATACAATCACTTTCACATGGTAAGCATAACATTTTAGAACTCGAAAAAAACTGAATCTTTTTGCATGCTAATCTGCTATAAAATTGGGTAGTCAATTAGTCATTAGTAAGTCCGCATCAAGCATGATCTTTGAAAATTGTTCTAGGGAAATTGTGGTGAAAACACTGCTAAAAAGCACAACATAACTAGGGATCAACAAGATGAATTCGCACTCAACAGCTACAAATTAAGTGCAGCAGCTATTCAAGCAGGCATTTTAAAAAACGAAATTGTTCCAGTAACCATTCCAGGAAAAAAAGGTTATCAGTTTTCATATACGAACGGTGCAAGAAGACTATCCAGCACATTTTCTAACGTGATTTGTATTTTGATAATCAGGGAAACCCGATATTGTAATAAGCGAGGACGAGGAGTATAAAAGGGTCAATTTTGAGAAGTTCAAGTCGTTGCCAACAGTTTTTCAGAAAGAAGGAGGTAGTACCTTGTATAAAACCTTCCATTGCTTTCGCAACAAAAATATTTGTTGATATATGTACCAATACAAAAACTTTTTTTCAAATAATTAGGAACAGTTACGGCTGCCAATGCTAGCACATTGAATGATGGTGCTGCAGCAGGAGTGTTGATGACAGGAGATGCAGTAAAAAGATTAAAAGCTAAACCACTTGCCAGGATTATTGGTAGGGAAATGAAACCATTAGTAATATTACTAACTGATTCATGTACAAGATTCCTTAATGATTTTAATTATCATTTTAAGGATTTGCTGATGCTGCACTAGATCCAATTGATTTTCCAATTGCTCCAGCACATGCTACAACTAAGGTACTGTGCTTGAACAAAAATATGTTCATTGTGTGACTACCATAATTATTGATATGATAAACACGAGCATCATGATAATTTTAAATTTGCAACAATCAGAATGCAAGTCGTTATAAAAAGCAGAATGTAACTTACCTTCAAAATGTTGGATATTTAGCTATTGGAACAAACTGGCTTTAAAAAGGAGGACATTGCCCTTTGGGAGATCAATGAAGCATTCAGCTTAGTTGTTTTGGCAAACATCAAAATCCTAGGCTTGGATCCATCAAAAGTGAATGTCCATGGAGGAGCTGTCAGTTTGGGACATCCAATTGGGTGAGAACAACTGTGTTAATAATTATTTTGTGTTGTTATGTAAACTACAATTCTATGTAGGACTACTCTTCACCAGCAGAGATTTTCATCAGCATATTTTTTATTTTAGTATGTCTGGTGCTCGGATTGCTTATCACCTTGCTCACGTTTTGAAACCTGGACAGAAAGGGCTTGCATCCATCTGCAATGGCGGAGGAGGATCATCTGCCATTCTTATTGAAAAGCTGTGAGTTTATCATTCATAGCTGCATCCAGCCTAATAGCTAAAATTGCGTTATTCATAACAAACGCTATTCCAAAGAGAATTGTTAGTTGTAAAAAAATTAATCATGAGTACTATTTTATAGTATAAAGATAATTGTCACTGCTACAAAAAAACATTTGATAATAAATATTTATAATGTGACACACTTTACTTTCTTCATACAAATCGTGTAAAAACGTACAATTCTCACACTAGAAATATAAATCACTGCCTTAATAGGAGTCCTGAATTACCAACGCAAGAGCAGATACCTACACTGACATTGTTCACAAAGCATCCTTGTCCCTTGTGTGATGAAGCAAAAGAAGCCTTGGCTCCATTTCTGCAGTATTTTAAATTGAACGAAGTGGATATCACAAAGCCTGAAAATAGTCGCTGGCACGGATTGTATCGTTATGAAATCCCTGTATTTCACCTTGAAGGAAAGTTTCTTATGAAACATCGGGTCGACTTAAATATTTTAGAAAAAGCGTTAGTAAACTGTAGGAACAAAAAATCTTAAATAAATGACTAGAATTTACTATTTTCTATAAAACCTTGATTCTTCACAATTATGACTTACTGTTCTGGGATATCTATCCAGCAGTATCTACACGTGTATCTCAACATAGCAATATCAATAATTTAACTACAATAAATGCACTGCAGCCATCTTTGTTAATTTGAACTCCAAGGAATCCTTTTTAAGTACCTAAAGTGATCAAATATCTGAAGCAGACAACAAATGTTCATATACACAAAAATGAGATTGAATGAAAATGCCACTGAACAGTTGGCTTTTTAAAATTAGTCAGAAATTTGAATTAACTGGTTGAATCGAGTTCAATCTATCAAAAGCTGACTGCAATATCATGTAATGAAAACTTTGGTAGCACACAAATAATAAGAGGGCAAAAAACCTGAAAACTTTTCATCAACAGATAACAAGTTGTTGACCTGGAGCTTCCTCCTACTTCTGAATTATAATGAAGTCATTATAATCGAAATATTTCTACTGTTAAATAGTTGTTAAGTACCATTATTGTTTGGATTATTTTCTTTCCCAGCAGCTTGGCGTGCAAGTTGTTGAATCTGTTCTGATGCAGAAATAACTTGATTTTCCAAGTAGGTGGCACTATTTTCTTCCGTTGCCTCCAAGAAGTACCTAAAGTATTTGAAGAAAATAGAACAGCAATTTTGAATTTAATAAAGTAACAATTCCACAACGTCAAAAATCCTCTGTACAATACTTGCCTATAATTCACCATTATTCCACAAGAATTGCCAAGGCCCCTTGGCGATTGATCAGCCTTCCAATTTAATCTCCACATTACAGCTCCGTTTTTTAAGTGAAAGTTTGCTGGAAAAACAGTATTGGTTACTTCTACATAGTTAGCAATCACAATTTGAAGTTGTATTTCCAGCCACATTACCTACGCTATCCAATGCATAACCCCGACGTTTTTCTAAGTAGAGGTACCTACAGCAGAGTCTCATAAATGGTAGTTCCAGCATTCTAGCAAGAGCTTCGTCTTGAATCCAACCATTTGTTGAAACCAGTTTCTTCAGTTTAGGAATCAATTCGTCACAAGTACATTCCATTTTCTCAGAAAGAGTTTCCAATTCTTCTGGGGTAAATATGAATGTATTGTTCTCAGTTTCATGATTAGCTAGAACCAGCAAAGTGAGGGATTTTAAGAGACAGGTGACCAAATTAAGTAGCAATAGCTGAAAATAGTCTAATGAAAAACGTACATTTTTCTGCCTTTGCCATCTCAGAAAGCAACCACTTATGAAAACCAGGTATTGGTGAAAGACTTGAAAATTGACTAATCTTAGGAAACTCAGATTGTAGTTCTTTCACGACTCTCTTGATGAGGTAGTTTCCAAGTTCAATTCCACTTAAGCCTATGAGATCGATTTTATTACTTTTTGTTATGTATTTCCAAATACCCCAAATAAAAGCTTATAAGCTGTACCTTTTTGTGATGTTGTAATAGAGTAGAAAATAGCCGTGGTAATTTTCTGCGAGTCCTCGCCCATTGGTGTTGCATTGGTAAATGCATCAGCTTCTGAATGCATACGTGGGTGTGCAACAATGGACTGTATTGTCTTGGAAATTTCAGTGGTTAATGCTGTGTGCAAAACTACGATTGGTTCTCTGGGCATACTGCTATGGGTAAATACAAAGCACCTCCGGTATGGCCCAACCCTACGTTTCAAATCAGTCCAGTTGCGAATGGGATGTACTGCTTCATAATCTGAGACCTAAAATTCGAATTGAACATTTACCAGAGTTGTAATAGAAATAGTCGGCAATTTTCAGAGTTGCTAAGAATGCAGTAAAAATACTTGACAAAGATATACCTTTTGCAACATCTCGCAAGAAGATTGCCAAGTAACACGTTCAAGAGTTAAAAATCCAACAGAGAACCAGAGGGTCAGCAAATCTTTTAAAGAGACGCTGAGTGCTCTGAGATGGGCAATTTCCGCAGCATCCCTTTCAGCCAATTCCAAAATGTTCTACACAAGAAAAATAGCACATCTAGTCAATTAGGTGTAAATTGGATTCATAAAAGTGGCTCCGAATAAATTTGTGTCCAAGCCAAAACTGCTAATCTTAGGGAAAAACGTCAATGCAACTTATGTAAGGGCATTAAGTTATTTTTTATTTGACCACATTAAGAATTCTCCATTTTTAGGGATTCAAGCAATACTCACTATAACATCAGTCCTCATGTCAACCAAAAATTTTACACCATTCTCCAGTCGTCCTATTTGACTGAAAAGCCAGTTATATTTGGGCGATAGAGCAGATCGTAATTTCTCTTCCATTTTCAGAGTAACTGTTGAGTCTGTACCCTATGAGATACTATAATTAGGATTCTTATGCAAAACTGAATAACAATTGAGGAACAGTCACTCCTAATGTAGGAAAAGTAATAATCAAATTTTTACCATACTCTCAATGAATGCTTTAGCATTCTGTGTCGCCAACTGGTGGTCAACATTAAAATCTTGAGCAAGGCTAAGTAGAAAATAAGTTCTTTCTTCTTGTTCAAGTTCGCAATAGAAACCACAGAGACGTCTGGCCATTTTCTAAAAAATTGTATCAAACACACAAATTAATAATATATATTTACAAATCATAGTTTTTATTTTGTGGCAATTTGCAATTAGCCACAAAATTAATTTGGCTCACCTCAACTGTTAGAGAACTGCTGTTGATTGTGCCAATCGCAACACTGAGAGCGGACTGAATGTCAGAATGCATTCGACCAGTTGATGCCATTCTGAATGCTACCTTGCAATAATTTTGACTTTTACTTCGACATAGAGCATGAGCAAAACGCTGAAAAAAATACCTTCTGTTATGATTATCTAATCAAAAACTAAACCATTAGAATCAGGCAAATAGGAAAGTACACCAGTTCAAAAAGATTAATCTTTTGATATCAAAATTGATAACAGCTTTGGCCAATGCACAACATTATAATAAATTCTTTTGTGTGTATCAAATTTTGGTAAAACGCATAGGAAAGCTGTATAAAAAAGATCCTAACAACATTTAAATTTTCGTTGTTTTATGCAAATATGATAATTCCCCGTCAAGCAGATACACTGTTTATGCATCATTTTTGCTTGTTTGTAAGTCTCAGACAGATTTACCTCATAGCATTCCTAATAATTCCCATTTAATTTGATAAAATTACAAATTAACATCCCTTTGAATTGGACGACAGTTTTGAAAGGGACTTGTGGACAATCCATACTTACAACTTTTGACAACATTAGAAACAAATACCGCATTATTGCGACCTAGTACTTCACCTACATGATATTTGAACTAAAATCCGTTCAGAAGCTTGTGTCAGAACATCTTTCTACCAACAAAATATTAGAATTCTAATTTCTAAAACGCACGTTTTAATGAAAAAAACCCACAAAAGATGGCGCTGTAAACAGACCCACTTGCCACCAACAAGGTACATGTATGGTGCCTTGACTCGCAAAGTTGGTTGCGAGGTAAGAAATATTAAGGATGGGTAAAATGATCCGAAAATGTCATCGGCAGTTGAGGTCACTTCTGTCAGTTTATTTACCAAATATTCGCACCCAGTTATTGGTAAGTGAGGCGGATCAATTGGTCATATGTCTTAGGTAATGCAACAGCTAAATTGTAAACTTTCATGGTCACTTAATTCTTATAGCCACAAGTTTTGACCACGTCCACAAGAAATTACTCAAATAAATCAGTTCATACCACGAACAAACCAGACTGGAATAGAGCCATTCTTGAAGCAGAAAAGATTGTGGGCTATCCTAATTTATTCCTCAGTTTGAAGTCTCTGCCAGGTGATGAGATTCTGTCAATTGCTGGAGAAATAAGGAAACTAGTTGGCACTACACATCCACTATTAAAAATCACAAAGTACGAAGGGTCGATCATAAATTATTAGCCAAAATGGTATCGAATACAGTCATTCATTATTTAATTTCCTTGTAGACGATTAATTTATAATGGTCGTAATAACATGCAAATTCGAGGATTGGTAATTCTGCTCACTGCAAAACTTACTGAGAAATCTCAAGATGGTCCTGGTGATAACATAACATCTAGGTATGCGGTTTTCACATGAAATTATCTGAAATAACGTACCTAAATTGTTCGTACGTGTTATACCAATTTTGCGTATTATTGTACGACACCTTATTCAGTCAACAGTGTTTGGCTGAAGTAACCGAGATGATACACACAGCAAGACTAATTCACAAGGGAGTGGTGAATTTGTCAGGATTAGAAATGGATGATGGAAGGCAGCTAAAAGACATGGAATTTGGCAATAAAATAGCCATACTGGTAGGAGACTACTTTTTAGCCAATGCCAGTTTACGATTGGGGAGTTTGAAAAATACCGAGGTACGGAAAACAATTTTCTCTAATGCATTCTTAACGTAATAGAAGCATCTTACTAGCGACAATCTGTTTAGGTAGTTGAATTGATGGCTTTAGCCATAAAAAATTTTGTGGAAGGAGAGTTCATCTTTGACCAAGATCAACTTGGTAATGTCTACCCATCTGCGTCGGCTACAATTCGTGATTGGGAAGCTCGAACTTACCTCTGCTCTGGCAGTTTGCTAGCAAATGGCTGTCGTTCTGCGGCACTGCTTGCAGCTCACGATGAGTCAATTCAGAATCGCATCTTTGAATTTGGGAAGCAGCTTGGCTTGACCTGGCAGGTAATGACAATCGTATGAAAATCAATTAAAATAAACCAATGATATAGTTGAGTTTTATCATTTAATTTCAGTCGTTTGCTGACCTACAGCTTTTCACCGACAAGTTGCGCCATCCACCAGGAATGGCATTTGACTTGACATCATTGCCAGTATTACTGCATTTACAAAAGAACCCCAGTATTCTCGATATGGTTCTTCCTCACAAGGAGAACTTGTCAAATGTAGAATATAAAAAGGCAAGTTCTGGATTATATTATCAATGGCAGCATGGTTCTTCCAATTTGTAAGTATCATTATGTATAATTTTCTTTTTCCTATAGATATATTCAATTCTTAGTAGTAGTCCTGCATTGAAAGAAGCTGAACAACTTAGCAGGGAATATTCTAAGGAAACAGTGAAAATATTGCACCAGTTTCCAAACTCAGATGCGAGGCAAGCATTAGAAAACATCATATGCGCTATGGAGGGATAATTATATGGCATTCAGATGAAGTAAATTAATGGTCAAGGATATTTGTGAAATTTCATTAGTCTAATATATTATAGGCTTCACTTGGGAGATATTTTCAGTATTTATATTTTATGTATCATTTGTTTTAAATGTTTTTATATAACATGGTTTTTAAAGGGCTGTGATAATAAATAGAAAAAACAAAAGCTTATTCATAAATTATTTTTGCAGGCTTTAATATATTTAAATAAGTATTTTCTTTCAATAATTCGCAGGGCATTCATTGGAAATATAGGCAGTGCTCAATGTGTTAACCTGTTGATTCAAATTATACATATATGCAAGAAATTGTCTGGATGACTAAAGTGTTCACTAAGCCACTGAACAGGAGTGGAAAGTGGAGGCTCTATGCCTTGTATAATGATTCGCAATTTGCACCGAGGATCTGAAAAAATGAGAGCACTAAACCTTTACACCATTATTTATGAATGGTTTTTGAAGATATGTCAGATTGGTAAATCAAATTGTACTACCGTACTTACCCAGAGCTTCTGGAATATTTTCGCATATTAAACTTCTCAGAGTTAAAGTTTCACCTACTTCGCTGATTGGTCGAAATACCCTCTGAAAAAACGGCTTGTCGGATTGGTGAATGCGAAACGGAATGGACTTAAAAAGTTCATCATTGGTGTGTTCCATTAACTTTCTATTAATCGTCCAAAACTGCTCAAATTTATCTAAATAATTAAAAATGGTGATTAAATCACAACTGGATTTGTTCATGTGGGTGGCACAAAGTCACAGTTTTCTGAAATTTACCGTTTTGAAGACCTAGCCATAATTGATTATGGTCTCGCTTCTGCATGTTGCTAATTATTTGCCCTCGATGTTTCAGAGCATCTGCTTCCTTGACAGAGGACATGTAATAAGCTTCAACGGCATCTTTGCTGGGGCAATGCAACAATTCATTTTCAGGAAATTTCTTGAGAAAAATAACGTCGATAATTAGTGAAGTAGCTGAATGTTCGAGATTTCAACTTTAAATAACTCAACATTTGACCTACCTGAAAATGAACAGTCAGGGTCCAGGGCAATGCTGACTCAAAGGCATACAAGTCAAAGAGTACCCCAATAGGATAATGCCTGAAACAAATTACATGTCAATTCTGCAAATTGTATGAACATCAGGGAAATGTAGTACTACAAAGTAGGTTTATGGTGAAGTAAAGATTCATGTTGTGCAAGGTTTTTCACATAATTACCAATATCAGTACAGCTATTGTTTTGCATTAATATATACTAGGCAGAAAAAATGGCAATTTTCTTTTTTTTGCTTTGAACATCCCCATTTATCAGTCGAACACAATTAAGCAGCACACGAAAAATAAGGGCTGTTATGATTACTGTGAATCGGGCTTGAAAATTATTTTGCTGTTGCTGCTGTTTGGTTATGTAACAAACTATGAACATGATTGATGATTCAGGAGAAAGTCTAGCCATTGGTACCTAAGCACAACATGAAACTAATAAAAAAATTCGATTACGGTAACTACCATTTTAGAGGCTGTCCATTATATTCTAACCATAATTCGCTGTCCTGATGATCGGCGTGAACGTGTCGCGCAAAATGTTTCCGCACTTTATCGGTAACTAAAGGAAAGTAGCTCAGACGGGGTACCATTAACTGAAATGTAAAAGACACACATAGCATTGATGGTACATAGATGTAGTTAGTCGTGCTATAAAAGCTGAAATGGCAACTAGGCTACATGTAACTATAGTTTACACCATCATACTGCCAGGGTCATCTATAGCTGCTGGTTGCCATCAATCACACTTTCTGATTCAGTTTTGCCACTAATTAAATTTGACCTTAGGCTTAGCTATAAACATGGCCTTTAATTGTAAGCATGGATGGACATGGGATTTTGAGAAGGGTCTAGTCACATCGCTCACTGAGACTGCTCTGAGAACTATATAGATGCCATATGTAGACTACAGGTTGCTTTTCTGCGTAGCCACGCCAGTTAACATCATGAGAATGCTTCACATGGCTTCTAAACAATAACTGATGATGTGTCACATGTTCATTGCTGATAAAGGGCTTACATAAAATGCTTCAGGTTGCTGAATAGTGTCCAGTTCTTCGTCGGCTAAATGAAAGGCAACTGGGATTCTGCCATCCCAAATCTCTCGAAGAATTTCTCTATCCTCAGCCATATTTTCTGGGCAGCTAAAGGAACACCATGTGGATAATTAAATGAAGAGATTTCAGAGCAAAACAGTCATCGGTCATCCTATCCTGCGCAAATCAAAACTGGAGCAATTTTAAAAATGGCGTCCGTAAAAACTGCATGCCCGCCAACGCCATCTAGGGTGGATTTCGTCATTCTGTGCTGTTTTGGTTCGAAAAGCTTTGGGTCGGAAGTATGTTCGGCAAAATAATAAGAATTTAATTTGAACGATTGATTCTCTTAATTACCTATAACCTACTCGACAAGCATGAAACTTCAGAACGGGAAAAGCGACGTCATGGAAAACGACACTGACGAAAATAGTGTCGACGATGGAGACCTGGTCGATTCATCGTTTGACCAAAATTCCACAAACCAAGATTTGTTCCGTGACAGCGATGTCGAAAATTTACCTACTTCTTTGATCGTAACTAATTTAGACGTGAAGATTTTTAACAGTGACGAAGAACGGGTAAGTGTCACCTGGATGTTTGTCTTGCGTGACAAACCAATCGGTTGATATACATACGCTCATAGCTGTTGTGTAATGGCGGATCTTGTCCGTACGTGTTTATATTAGCAACTAAATTATTGTAAATGTCAAAATTATGTGTGCTATAAGTCAGCATGATGTTTGAGAAAATCTCCTTCCCACTAATACCCAATCGATACTTTGACATCAGCTGTTGGTTATCCCCTCGCTGATTATTTGCACAAGGGCTGCCCATAAAACCTGCCCTGACACGTCCAGACCTTTGACCTTTCCCCCTAAAGGGCAGGCAACCACTCATGACGTCGGTGTTTTTTTGGTTCAGCCAAATACAGTGAAGACAGTTTATCATATTAGGTGGCACTAACAATGTATTTGATACTAAACGTATTTAAATTGTAGTTAGAATTTATTTTAAAACTTACAATTTCATGGAGACTCAATTAAGAAAATTACGCAATGTATATTTGAGCTTTATTCAGTGAGGTATATATAAAAATAACAAGAGAATGCTCCATTGTATAATCCATTTTTGCATCCTTCCAATAGACGTGATGTCAAATCGTAATTTTTACAGAAGTTAAAATTTGTTCCGAAATTCTTTAATTTATAATGATCTGTGCATTGGTTTAAAATACCAACTCACTGCTGGTTTTCTCATAAGAGCCATGACTTAAGTATTCCATTCTAAAAAACTTACTTTTGAGGGAAGTTTGCCAGCATTTGCATTGTGAGCATATTGGCAGCAAATTAAGAGCTTGAAGTACCAGTTCCTGGAACCAGACGTCAACACTATTTCTGATAAATCCCTTTTGTTTTTTTACGAGAACCAGTATATGTACACACACCATTAGGCCATCCGCTCCATATCCTACCATCACGCATGCTTTCCTCATATTTCTCGGTCTATAAATATTTTCAGTTATCACATTTGGCGCCTAAAGCACTTTCCTCATTTGCCTGCTTTTCACTCCCCTGGAGCTGCAGTCAAGGGTGAATCATTTGATTTTTCAGCCGCTCTTTACAAAGCATAAATGGGTGTTACCAGCTGACAAACTCTTGCATGATCAACGTGAACGTAATCTGCCAGAATGTTGTAAACTCAATTATATCTGTACGCTGCTAATTTTAGAATTTTGTTATCATCATCTTTTGCAATTTACATGTAGTCTTCTGGTGAGCCATCCGAAGCTCCTAGTCATATCCAATTTTTTTTATTATAATACTTGTTACTATAAAAAAAATTTATATTGCATTTTTCAAACTTTGCAAACAAATTCCCATACAGAAAATAAAATTGTATCAAGTCTGGTAGTGAAGAAATTCGAAGTAGGCTATCTGCTTGACCTTTCATCATTTCAAACTGTGTAATAAGCCAATTTCCATCCGTTATTATTCTAGTTAAAATTTGAAGAGTTGTTCCGAGTAGCAGAAGAAGACATCACGTTTCAGTACTTTAAAAGTTTTCGTCGAGGGAGGGTGAACTTTTGCTCATCCTCAGCAGCCGCAAGGGCACGCATTCAGTTGCACCAGACTCAAGTGTGCGGGAAAGCCATTAACTGTTATTTCGCCCAGGTCAAATTATTTTTATCAGTCTCACGTGAAGCTTTATTGCGTTTAGGTCTGCTGACATTACGTGCTTAAAATTCATTTAATTTATAACTAGCCAATCACACCTAAGGACGATGGCCACCATCCTTACCTACAACTTCCAGCTCCTGTTAAGCAGTTCCTTATATCTCCACCAGCTTCTCCTCCTGTGGGATGGGAACCTGTAGATGAAGCAGAACCTGTTATAAACTATGACTTATTAGCGGCCATTGCTAAACTAGCACCAGGTTAATGTTGTTAAATACATCAGTATCTGCAACCACATCGAATTTTTCCAATACCAACAAGGAAACAAATATCTTATCATTGTTTGAAATTGCATATTTCCTCAGGTGAAGCGCACGAACTTCATCCCCCATCAGAAACACAACCAGCTATTGTGGTGCACATTTGTGAAGAAGGCAAAAAAGAAGAATCTCAAACAGAAGGCAGTCAAGCAAGCTGCTCTGGTAAACCTATAATTTCCCCAACTAGGTGCCCAGACAGGAAAACCTAAAAACTTATGTGACGAATAATTTTTATCGTTAGTTTGTGGCTTTTGAGTTTCTTATTTCCTCGCAAAGCATATTTTTTATCCTCGTTCAAGAATTTTTAGCGCATGTCGTTTTCTGGCAGAGCTTACCTTCACAATAAATCGTACAGATGCTGTTTTGTTAATTAGACAATAATCGTCTTTTATACAATTGCATTCAATTCTGCAAAAGCTTATTTTTAATATTATTGTGAATAGGCAAGTTTTATTGTCATAATTTTAAGTTTTAATTATATAAAAACACGGTTATTCTATTCAATCTTTGGTATGTGTTAAATGGAACATTCTATACCAACGGTTAGTTGTTGCGACTCCTTTAGTAATAGATGTTTTCCCCATAAATGGCAAATCACCTTTTAAGTTGTGACAACTACAATCATAAATGCAAACTTTCATCAATTTACAGTAATAAATAGTATTTATTTTAACAGCTAACCACATTTTTATGTATACCGCGCACTGAAACAGGTGAAACAGACGATTGCACAATGATGGAAATATGTACATTCACTCTTATTTCATGCTTAATATTTTTAATATGTTATTCTTTAACATTTAGAATCGAACGTTGTCTTTTTCAAATTTTTATGAGTGATGGCTTTCTATGAATATAACTAATTATGTCAATTGAAAGTAAAAATAAATGGTCCAGAAAAAGAAAACTAGCTTTTCTATCTTTAATTCCCAAATGCAGCAAACAATGAGAATTGTTTTGATAACTTTTCCCTTTTTTCAACTTGTATACAATAGGCCATAGTTGTGAACATAAAGCACTCCAAGAGTTTTGATTTCGAATTGAGGCTTCAGAAACTTGTAACAAGATATGTTCACAAGCCCTTTGAACAAAAATCTTCAACAACTCGTCAAAATTGCATGAAATATCATCTTGCAAGGATACGTTTATACAATTTTCAAATTTATAATTTATTTCAAAGATTTTTAAGGATAAAATATCAAGGCACATTATAACATCACATTTAGTCTTAGGGTTTGTAAAACTGCTAAGCAACCCTTTCCATTTAATGTAACGTTGAATAACAAGTAGCTTAAAAATAGGCTAAAAATGAAAACTTAAGTAGCAATCTATTTAACAAAAATGTGGAGTAATTCTAGGCAATGATGTCAGACTTTACAGGAAGAAAAGCAAATTAAGGGTATCAGACCCAATTTACATCATGTCACACACAGCAACAACATCACTGCATTACTACCGCTTAGACCACAGATTTTAATACCACAACTGTACTGTAGCTAAATTGGCAGATTAGCCCGTTAGTTAATAATGAGACTAAAACAGATTCAAATACACACGATTCAGTGATTAAAATCTGTTTCATCATTGAATTAACTAGGCTAGCATTTCCAATCTAATATCAACTGCATTTAATAAGTTCGCATAAAACCCTACACAGGCACATTCAGCCATGTTTAACCACCAATAAATACTGATTAATAGAAAGAATAAGTGCTACAAGCTTTATAACCTACCCAAATATATCCCATATCCCACCCAAACATCATAACCTGGTAGAAAAATTGGCTCGAAGACATTTTGCTAAACGGGACTCAGGACTGACTCTTCCAGCAGACCAAGCAATATCTGTAATTCCACATGTACATGTATGGTTAATAAGAATCAACACTTGTGGTTGGCCTTGAGCTTGTCATAACCTAAAGCTAGCCCTGATTGGAGGGGATATTTCTATGGCAATGGAATATTACAAAAAAATGTGCCTTCTATGGCTGTTCTATGCCATTCCTACATCTGGGTTACAATTTCCAAAGGGATTCATAATAAACAGGCACCTTCAACTCATAATGTTGATGTTTCGCATTTGTACTTGATGGTTGGTAAATTTTCTGGCAAAAGAAGCAAATCGCTGCATGCGATTCCTTGAGCTTGCCATCCCAGTACAATTACGAGGTTGTCATGACGCATCATAAGTGTATAACAAATAGGTAAATCTACATAAACATTTGCTGGATAACTGCGAACGGACTGCTATCAAGCAATTTCCATGAGTCCTTCATGTCTTCTTGAAATTTAATTTCACAATCAAAATCCTCATGTATGGCAACTCAGATTTAAGATGTAAAAAAACAAAACAACAACAAAAATGGAGGAAAAAGTCAACCATCTAGGCAACAAAAAGCATCTTAAAAATTGCACCAAACATTGAGTATTTTGCAAAATTTTCAAAAAAACAAAACAAAAACAGCTGTTAAACAACGAAAAAGGTAAAAGAAATTCAACGTGTCAGAACTTAATAAGTGAATGGTGCACAGGTTTTAAAACCCATTCTTTTTGTTATTCCGTTACTCGTATTGTGAGTGCATGTAATATGAAAGTAAGGTCGATTTCTTGCATAAATATGTCTTATAATAAAAGTTTAAATTGCAAAAAGAAGACCTAAGATGATGCTTCCCCCACCAGGTGTGATAGCTAGCTGGACCCTGTGGCAAAAGGCATGATTATCTTTAAGAAGATTGTCTATATTTGTTAGAAGTGAAGGCAAAGACTTGGGAGAATTTTCAAACTTTTGAAACTCCTGACAAAATTTGCTTTACATCACTATGTTTTTTCGCGCATTTTATGAATGAAGATTCCATACATTTTAATTTTTCAGTTAATTTTTAAACAATAATTAATGAAACTGTTTGTTAGAGAATTAATGAAAAAAATATGGCACCCAAAACCGAATAGGCCTATCCAAAAAATACTTCTGCCCCACATTTTGATATGTCGACCACTTTCAGCTTCGATGATTTTCGAGGTGAAGAAGTTGACTCGTAATACACATATTCTGACCATCTAATTTTTTGCCATATTGAGTTTTCATGAGCGTTGATGGCTGTTCTGTCATTCTATCTCAAACAGTTTCATGGGTTCACCTAACAACACGTACATGTATGTTAAGTACTTATGTTTCAACAGGTAATAAAACAGGTTTTTAGTTCTACTTGTGGCAGCAAACCATGTCGGTTTCTACCAGGGCTAATAGAATATTCTTTCACATGTCAAAACATGGAAAGACATCGAAATTGAACATTCTTACTTTTCCCAATTATTTTACTATATGGGCAGGGGAATCATGTATATAACTGCACAAGTAATATGCAGTTATTCTAGTCCTTTCCAACAACAAGTGGACCATAGCCTAACCACTGGCATCTGATAGAAGCAAAATCACCTAATCACAGATATTTGTTTTCAAATTAATTATGTTTCCCGCAAGAATTTCAATTGTTCAGTATGTTCAGTAACCCCGCCAGAGTATTTTTTTGTAATTTTGTGAATTTCCCTTTCATGTTTGAAGAATCAAGGAAGAGTCTGTGTGGTTAATCTCTGCAATTCGGCTGGGCTCTGAGCCAAGCTTGCACCGGGTAATAAAGTGCCACTTAAGGGAGTACCAGGGCTCCGTTTGCCCCTTCCATACGCTGGATTTTCAAACGTCTCAAACTTGCGACCGATGCTCATGCGTACGGGATAAAGCTTGCGATAGACGAAAAACACAGCAATTGCAACAATGCCAAGAATCAGAGGGATGCCCACCCCTAAAATAATAGCTGTTACAGGGAACTCACTACTGTCAGTCCCATTATCTCTCACCACACTGTCTTCAATGAAGTCCTCGTTGTCCTCCCCGTCGTCATAGTTGGGGAAAGCGTCGTCGAATTCATTGAAGTTGTTCGGGAGATCTGGAGAAAGTCTACCGGAACTTTGATCGTCTTCTGAAAAGACATCTGCTGTGAAATTTGCAAGAGTTTCTGTGGACGGCGTCGTGTGTGGGTTCCCAAAAGCGTGTTTGACATTGGAATCATCTTTGATGCCTTTCAAATTGGTTTTCTCCTCAGTGCTCTGAGGATGTGGCCTCCGGTCCTGTAAACAAACATCCAAATTACAAAAAATTCTCTTTGTTTATCTTAGTCTTTGTCTCTCACTTACTTTAATGATTCTTGACTGTTGAGTTTTTCCGGACGAAACAGCCTCCTCAGTAACTACTGATACATCAGACTCGCTGTCCATGGCCATAGTTTGTGTTTCAAAAGCATATGTATCAAAATCATCCACTAATGATCCTGAGACCACACAGGTAGGCGTGCGCTGGCTCCACTGGCCATTCTCCGAGCAAGTTGCATTCTCGGAGCCGCTCAAGTAGAACCCGCTATGGCAATAAAAGACTATGGCTTGGTTAGGCACAGCGGCAAAGTCCTGCATACTGACATCTGTAAGTTGCCCCATTCCTTTAAAATTGCCATGTTCGGGGGGTTTTGGAAACTGGCAAATTGGCACTTTAGCGAAGATGCCAATAGTAAATCCATAGTGTCTTACTTCATCATCCATTTCATTGGACGAGTCACTATGAGGGTCCTGGGTGAACGTGACCATATTCCCAAAGCGCAAGGTGACGATGAGTTTGTTAGAGGCAGTGGCGTAACTGGTTGCAGAGCTGCCCATTGTGCCACTTAGCCGAGCGATAAGGCGTCTTTCTGAGATTCTGTCATCATACAGCTCTAGGGTTGCACCCATTTGCTGTTTGTCTCCCAAAGTTGAATAAGGTGGCAAACTGAGATGCTCGACGTGAACCATCAGGTACTTGTTTCGTCCGGTCGTAATTTCCCAAACGCAATTCTTCAATTTCTCAAATTTCAAATTTTCGAGCTGCAATGTGGTTTTATTCTGGCTGCTGCCCAGTGGGATTTTAATGGGCAATTTACCGCATTCCGGTAAGATACAGTTTGGGGGAGGGTTACTCCACGAAGGCGATGATGGCACTTTGGAATTCAAGACACAAGTGGCGGTTGAAAGCGAGCCTTTCTCTAGAAGATAAGGTGTATGGCACTGGTATTTGACTTTTTCTCCGATTTGGTTAGTTTTTCCTGCAACTGTAAAGCCATTTACTGGACTCGGGGATTGCTCGCATTCAAGAGGGTTAAAAGACTTGTAGCGTATTTCGAAATACGTTTTGTTGCATTCTTGAGTCAGTGTAGTTGAATTCTCAAATTTGGACGGGGAACTCGACGATGAATTTCTCGTATCACTTCCATTTCCCTTGTTAGTACTTGGCAGCTGGTAAACAATTTGCAGGTCGTTTCCTGTAAGCTGTTTGGCTTCCCACTCGTTACACGAGATATTTGAATAGATGGTTTCATTGCCATCTATCGTAACTATCAATGAGGCATTTTCATTGAGTAAATAAACATGGTCCAAGTTTATCACAAGTTTTCGCTCTGACGAGGCACTTACACGCCAAGAACACACGTTGTACGCTCGTGTACCAACGGTTGGCCGCACAACTCCATAGTCCGCATTACTTAACTCAAAATGGCACGGATGCTCTGCAGCGCTACAGAGTTGCGTTGGCGCGAATGCAATCAAGCCACATAGTACCGATCCAATAAAACAGTTCGTCAATAAAACCATTGCTAATTATGACTCTCGGAGGCCACACAGCAAATTCCGTTGCTCAACAGAACATTGAACGTTTCGGCAAGATATCCATAAATCCTAGGAAATAAAATGCAATGTTGAACTCCAGCGTGTTACGCTAATCTATTTTGCAGAGATGGTAGGAAAAACATTTGTCAATAATTCTGAACTAAATAGTCCAGAGATTAATCCATTTTGCATTAATGTAATAACGCTAGGAATACCTTAGCTGTTCATAATGAACAGCAGTTTAGGACACTTAAGCAAACAAACTAAGCTGCTCGAATTGATCCTTTCATGATATGCATGCCACTACAACATTAATCTGCTCCATTTCCAAAGCCCTCTAACAAAACGAATTACTGGCAGCTAAAAATAAGGCAAACGACTGGAGGTGGCCTTGACATATTGACTGAAATTCGTGTAGGCAAGCCATCCTTGCTTCTATTCAGTGTGGTAGGTGCCGGAAACTGGCTGCAGACTGATGCATAATCATGCATAAAAGCACGAAATAAGAAGCTAATGGCTCGCTACGAGAAGAGATATAGTATGGATTTTTTACGATTTCATTATGCAACACATAGTCCCTATTTTTCTAGCTCATATTCAAAGAACGATATCAGCAGTACATTCATGAGTAAGGCCTTATATATTAGAGTCAATCACAAGCTTGCAAAGTGTTATTATCATTTATAGATAACCAAAAAGACAAGGCTGACGTCCTTAACTCTAGCTACGTATGAGATGTCACAATAGCCTATAATTGACGTAAGCAATCATGTGGGGCATATTTAAATATAGAACACAGATGCTTAATTATTGAACGGAGACTAGTTTCTCAAAACCTAGGATAAAGGTTGATTACAGCGTATCCTATTTCAAGTTTATTTTGAAAACCTACGCGTGTCAGAAACTGACTTTCCACTGAATCCCAGAAATTCCCCGAAAAAACAAAATTGGGAAATTTATCTATCTTTCGCAAATTAAATATTTGTATTCATTAATCATTGTCAAGACTTATTTTTTTCAGCTATCTGTTTAGTAATTTCCATCATTTATTTTCATGCTTGTTAGTATCTCGAATATGAAGCACCAATATCAAAATTAGAAATTTTACCACGCTATGAACAGTGTGGCAGAATAGTAGACTACTGCGATGAAAAAACTTTGCATAATAGTATAAGGAATCTTTGCCAAAACCAATAGAAAAAGTGCGATGTGACCCCTAATTTTGAATAGGCCTGCAACAACTTTCAAGGTGTTACGAAAGATCTGCTACTTTTCATACCTTTGGTCCAACACCTGTTGGAATTGCCAATTAATAACATCCTATAAACGTAATGTTCTTTTACTCTTGTTGCCGAGAAACTTTCCGTTTTAATGCTAATTGAAATTTTATTCCATTTCTTTCTAAAGATTATCAAATTCTTCACTTATCAGCAAAGTGCTCTTTTTTAAAGTTAGTGTAGGGTGTAGCCAACTAAGGTAGAATAGTGTGCAATTATTTACATATTATAAATAATGCTATCCCATACAAATATAAGTAGTGAAGACAATTCAACCCTGGGTATATGCACATACTCAAGACCGCCTATGAGAAACCGTGTAAGAATACACAAGGGGAAAGTTGTATGCACCACCTTCTGCAAGAATAATCTCATCCATCGTTCATCACACTATGGGAAACATGCCAGAAGTTAACCCCTTCTTGTCTAATGATTTTGCTAAAACGTTTGATAAACATTCAGAAATATTGCGGTGACCTTTTTTAGATTATTTTGCGCGTTGTACTTCAAGGTCAACTAAATACCATCTTTATCTTTAGAGGCAAACTCGAGTATCTGACAAATGTACGATACGTTACCACATGTACATAATACTACATGCATGAATCAGCAGGTATGGACATATTTTTGGGACACCCCATCACCTAGGTTCGCGTACAACACTTTCATAAGAAATAGGATTGATGAATATCGCATTTCTCTTCTGAACAAAATAAAAAGATAGCAATCCGTAACAGCCTAGTTACGTGTCGTATTATATAATGAATCGATAAAAGGCCCAAATTTAATAAAAAATACTAAAAAATCAACTTACATTCGATCGCACCGAGATGCTGGATTCAATCTTTGACCAAAATGGTTGCCATAGAATCACGGATGCCGAGTCCATTTTAGGAAAATTCCACTCAAAATCCCCATACAACTAATCGTACTTGGTAAGCGTCTACGCATATTAAAAAAAGCATTCTTCACTAAATCTTCTCATTTAAGAGAATGTAAGACTGATTGATTAATCTATATCAAATATTAATATTAAATAAAATAAGTGTTGATAACCGGTATGGAGACTTCGATAGGTTCATCTCAATGGGTGGTGAAATCGTGTAACACTGTCGGCGGGATCTTGCAAAATGGAGTCTAGCGAAGTTGACGCTGACAGTTTTTTGTTGTCAAAAGAAATAGAAATAAAAGAAAGAGAAGCAAATTTACTGCGAATAATTATGCGATGTAAGAAATTGGGAATTGATATTCCTGCTGCCACATGGAACACGGAAGACGTTAGCCAACCGAATGGAATGGCACCTTATTCCAGAGCCATTGAGAAGAAGGTAAATCTCCAATTCAGTAAAGAAGTTACACGTCAATTTTGTCTAAAATGCATCACATTTTTAAGGAATTGCCTTCAAGTGTTTCACCCAAATGCGGAGATGCTGACGAGTTGGTTGAACCGCGCATTGAGGATTTCGGATTAAGTGAAGAAGGTCTCCACGCAGCTATACAACTGCCTGTTTTAGCAATGAGAAACTTTAAGCCCGTTGAATCCTTCCAACCTTTCAAACCAAAACAATATCGGCTGGATAGTTCTGAAAGCATAGATGGATCCCCATTGTCGCTAAGAACTGTTCCATTTGATAGGCCATCAGGGAGCGATCCCACATTTGCTTGCACGCCAGAAGTTTGCCAAATGAATAAGAAGTCAAAGGCTCCAGACAGAGGCAGAAGATATGGTGCAGTATGGGTACATTGCTTACATCTGACTATTTTATTAATGATAGATATAAATTTCTCATTTGTATTTTTAATAGAATCAATGTGTATTGCCACTCCTAATGTCACACCGAAATGTATGGGTGCACTACTGCGTGAACCTAAAAATTATGCTTCTGTCGGACAAAAACATCTTGCTAAAAGGCAATCTTTGGTTTCACCGGAAGAACCTGAACTGACTTACACAATGGACCAATTTAAAAGTTTTGTCATCAATGAAAATAACAATGCATTCTTAACAAACTGTCTTGTTCCATCTGCATCCAGCTCTCAAACTCCTGAGGAGCCAGAGTTTGTAATATCTACCAAGGATGAGGTACGAGGTTCAACAATTAACACAGATTGATGAAATCATCATTAATCAAATGATTACAAGAACACGTTCTCGTTTCTTCAACAGGATGTCAGCCTATCTGATTTGCAAATGCCACAGAGTCCACAACTTTCCCTGGATTGGTTAAAATTAGGTCTGAATGCTGGTTCCCATCTATTCTAATGCTATAACACCTACAAATCAGCTTCTTACTTGAGGATTTTAATTGGTTATCATAGTTAAGTACATTAATAAATGGTCAACAAATAATGCTATTGTAATATTTACTAACTGCTATTATCGTCATCTGGTATTTCTTCAATATCTAAGTCTTCTAAATCTTGGAACAGAGACTCATCAACTTTAACTTCTTCCTCGCCTTAAAATTGACAAATGGGGAATAAATTTAAAATAAATATGATACTACGTGTGGAAGCATCACAGAATATGATAAATATATATATATATATAATGAATTTGTATCCAAACCTTCTTGCAAAAACTGAATGTCAGATTCGTTTAACGTATGATCCTTCTGAAACATTTCTCGCCCTGTAAATGCAATTTATATGTAATAAAACTGGTGTCAGAATATTTGAATCATGCTTTTACTTACTTATTTAAGCAATAAATTGGATAAATCAATAAAGTACATGAAACAACTGAATAAACACATAGGAAAAGGAAAAATTACCTGTCAGACGTTTTGGACCAGAATCCTCTTTAAACTGTTTATTCTTAAGAACAGCCATTTCGGAATCAAAGATTGCTTTCCACGATAAAAACGACTCTACCGTAACCCTCGTGCCTTCAAACTTTTTCTGAAATATTATAAGATACTTTGTTATAGTAAATGTAAACGTCAACAGCGAAGTTTTTTCATGAATTGAATGCTCACTCTTTCTACTTCCTCGGCTTCTTTTATCCGCCTTTCTTTTTCTTTCTCCTTCTGAAGTGTTAAGTTTTCCATTTTTGAAGCGAGCCATTCTTGTGCAGAGGATACCAGAGTGAATACCATGGCCATCCCCAGGTTTTCTTCAGCCTATCCAAATAAAGACCGAATATAGATTAAGGTCATATGAGAAATGTAATGACGAGACTATGAATAATGCCTCACAAGGTCGATGAGATAAGTTGTAAGTTCTTCAATGATGCTATCTTCCAAATTTACACTTTCTACTACTTCGATTACAGGTGACTCATCTGGATACTTGGCGACGTACGTGAAACTAATGACGCAAAATGCTAAAACAAAAGAAAAGCAGTTTTGTTGAAATTTGACACATATCTCTCATATCACGCAAAATTGTTCGATGTTGTCAATGCTACAGTTCAACGCGTTTAATATTGTGACCTCAAACAAAAACGAGAATTATAAAGGCGTTCACAATTAATTTTGGACATTATACTGTGAAATTTGGTGAAAAAATAATAATTGCATGCCATCAGACGTTGGAGATTCTCTTCCAAAGGACCTGATGGTGACAATCCTAATGCGGTGGTAACTGCCGATTAAATTGGGTTGATGGTGTCGACCACCCTACCACATACGGTATTCACTTCCTGAATGCAGTGATTTGAGTTGAATTGAATTGAAAAATGGTCAAACCATTGATACGTCACCAATGCGACAAACCGTCTAGCTGTATATCAATGCTAGCAAAATCGCATTCCTTCTTATTTATTACCTCCCTCAGTTCCATCCTCTTCATAATCAGGTGTCTTTAGTGAAACAGTGAATGCTTGGAATGGTGTTGTTTGAATGACTAAATAAAATAAAACATTTTAGGAACTTCAAGACGTCGTAAACATAGCAAAGATTTCGTTGGACAGCCCTACCATTGAATTCATCAGGATAAATTGATTCCAATGCTTCGATTTCACTCTTCTGTTCCTCTGCATAATCAGTCATTGTTTCAAAACGTACTAAAAAATAACAGTGATATTACCATAGACATGCATTAATTTTAGTCACATTTAATTAAAGTTTATTGGAAGCGTGCAGCAAGCATAATCTATTGCCAGGTGCGCCGTTGATATTCACTGGATCATGGCATAAAATATCGGCTGCTCTTATCTGGTTTGTTGTTGGATAATATTTTTGGTTCTACTTATTTCCAGTGATAACCATGTCAAGACAGGGGCCAAGAGGAACCGATTTAAAAAAAGTTGTAAGGATCTGCTTCTAATATCTGCCAGGTGCATTTTTAACAAGCCAGTCATTAATAGGATTATTTTTTTATCCTTCAGAGTTCGGAATTATTCACTTTGACCTACGGTTCACTAATTTCCCAGCTTCTGAAAGACTATGAAAATAATGGGGAGGATGTCAACAAACAACTTGACCGCATGTACAGAATGCCTATTATATTTGCCATTCACTTACGTTTTAGTAGGTAACATTATGACCACATGCGTTTCATTACAGGGGCTACAATATTGGAATTCGACTAATCGAAGATTTCTTGGCAAGATCAAATGTGAGCAGATGCCAAGATTTTCGAGACACTGCAGATAAAATTCAGGTGATTGAAAGGTTGTTTTATCATATATGTTTCTATCATTGGCTTGAAGTTCATGGAAGCATGCTTAGGTTTGTCTGCGCATGGATATGTTTAGCAACCGGAACCACCTATTAGCAGTACGAATAAGCCATTACATTTATTTTACAAATCGGGATTCCCACTTTCTGGAAAGTCAGGGAAATTGAGATAGTTTGCATCAGGCAATTGATTAAACGTAATCTTTCATAAAAATTTATGATAAAGCATACCCATCATTTTTCTTATTAAATCTCATGCAAATTGTCAGGGAAATAACCGAAAAGTTGTCATTTGATCTACTTCAGAATTTGAGTGGGAACCCTGCAATTGCAAAATCATTCTTTTGATTCACCACTATGTCAGGTTGTTACACTAGTATTTTTTTTCATAGATGGGATTTAAGATGTTTCTTGGCATCAGCCCTACAGTTTCAAACTGGAGTGCCGGAGGCGACGAGTTTTCCTTGATCTTTGAAAACAATCCACTTACCGAATTTGTTGAGCTGCCAGATGCTCATTCTAATTTGAAATACTCAAACATGATCTGCGGAGTCCTTCGAGGAGCCTTGGAAATGGTACATCCGTTGGGATCCCCTTTATCTATCATGTGTGTCAGCTCTGTTAATGTGTCATGTTTAAACATTTCAACCTAGGTTCAAATGGACGTTTCAGTGAGATTTGTTCAAGATCAGTTAAAGGGTGACAGCGTAACAGAAATCAGGGTGAAATTCCTTCGGCGGTTGGAGGATGCATTACCAGCAGGAGAAGATTAGCTTATGAAAATATCCACATTTCTTTTTGTATATTTTGCATGTTACAAACTGCTAGTGTCAGGGAAACTGGTCAGAGTGGGCATTGGGTAGAAGAAAAACAACATCATTACCTGCAATTTTGGGACCATAAGTTATCCATATCTACTAGTATTGAGTTTTTCCAGTTCTTTTCTGTTTGGTCTTGTTATATGGCTCTGTAAAATTAATAAGCAGAATTAAGCATGCACAACCCCATTTTCCATAAACTACATATTACTAAACCCTGTGTATGCTATTCTATGAATGTCTATTTAGGAGTTCAAAGTAATCTGACAGACGTCTAATATGCATAATTAACTGTTAATAACAAATTATCTAACTTGATTGCTAAAGCGATACGACTAATAGGTCATGTTGCTTGTGCTGTCATTATCTGTCAAAGAACTAGCATTTGCGACCGTTTTTGCTACTTATAATTTTGCAGGCTAGTGAATTTAGTGATTGAATCAATGTGGAAGGATAATCTTGTCAGACATACCATTTGAGATGCAATTAATGTAAGCAAAACTGTTTTTCAGTTTCTCATCCAGTCTATTAAAAAATAATGCAATTCACAGCGATAACAATGACTAAGCAACAAGTACAAAATGCACAGGTGTGCGTTAGCTGGCATTCTTTCGAAAGTACACGAGATGGATCAGTAAAATGAGTGGTTTTTGCTTTTTCTTACCACAAAGTGGATAGGATCCACCAAGCATCAGTCAAACAATCATTCTTTGATTTTAACAGAAAAGTTCGACATTTCTTATAGACGAGAAATAAACAGGTTATTTCTACTTTTAATTTTCTTCACTTAACCAGGGATTAGGCAAGTATACAATACTTCTGAGCAAACGTATAAAAATATAAAATGACTGATTTGTACCCATAACGTAAGTGTGTACTTGAAAACTGCCCTCAGTCGTATTTAAAGTCTTGGTGAGACAATCTGCCAATGTATAAAAACAAAGCAATTGAAATCTAAACAAACAAAAAAATTAAACTAAAATGACATGAATAAGGTAATAGGGCAGTGATCACTGCCCAACACGCTCTTGCGGATCACATTTTCACAGAGATTAGGTAGGAGTCGCTTCGATATCACAAAGTAATCCAATCGCCTGAAATACAAGGACGACTAAGAATAAATTTCTCACAAATAAAAAACAGAATTTAGATTAAACAAGATGCTGCAAATCAAATAATATTTATAGCCAAAACCTGGAATAGCATAGAATGCATGCATGATACTCATTTACAGATCTCGGCAACCATTTAACTAGTTCTCTAACAGTAACGAACATACTTACCACCCAACATCTTTGGCACGAGCATTCGACATGTAAGTCCAAAACGTATAAGCCTTCGTCACATCAGGATGCAAATGCCGAAATGAATCTACAAAACCAGCTTCTAGCAATGCCGAAAAACCATCGCGCTCCTCTTGGGTAAAACCAGCACTTCTCTTATTTGTCTTTGGGTTTGCCAGATCTGTTGTGATAAAAAGCATTTGACGATGAAACATGATTATTCACAACATTTACCCAAGTTGCTGCAGTCATTTAATAAAAATAAACATGGGAATTAATACTAATGAAAATCTACAAACATTGTAAACAGTGTATTTATCATACCTATTTCCAGATGAGCAACATTCAAGTCGCCGCATAATATGACAGGTTTCTCCTTGTCCAGGTCCTGTAGGTACTTGCGGAATGCTACATCCCAATCCATTCGACCATCGAGTCTAACTAACTTTCGACCAGCATTAGGAACGTCTGAACAAATGATAATAAGTACGATTAAAGCAACTTCACTTTGAAAGATGAAATGGTGGGGCACGTTAGTCTTCACTTACACACTGCCACGAGGTAAAATTTCTCATATTCAGCAGTAATCACTCTGCCTTCTTGATCATGCTTCTCATCACCTACGAAATACAAGTAGAGAAATTGTGTTGATAATTGAGCATCATTCATAAACAACGTCCACGGTTTTTTCAAACATTAAAACCTCCACTCCTATGACAACACTAAAATGAAGAATTTCATAAACCTACCAATGCCATATTTCACATTTTCTGGCGCGATATTAGTGTATAATCCAATGCCCGAGTACCCATCAGTATCACCTGACAGCCAATATGCGGTGTAGCCTTCAATGGTGGCCTTGGATGGAAGCTTTTCCTTTGAACATTTAGTTTCTTGTACGCAAAAAATATGAGGTTCCTCATAATTTATGAAATCCAGACCATTTTTCTAAAATTTAATTGGATATATCACATAATGCATACTGGCAATACAACCTCAGCAAACATGTTACTAGGTACCCAATCAAATATAATAACGTACATCGATCAAAGCCCTAATGCCATTAACATTCCACGAGGATATTTTAAGATTCCATGGTTTTCCATCTGGAGATTTGGCATCAGAGAGAAAATCCTCCTTGTTGAAACTTGTGGAAGTTGGATTCAGCAGAACCTTAGATTTCTTGGCCCTTGGCTTGAAAATTAATGAAAACCTTTTAGTATCACTGTCTGAATAGTTCAAGCATACAAAATGTGCATCAAGAGATACTAGCCTTTTTGGCTTCTTTTCCATCGTCAGTGTCACTGGAGGAAAAGTCTTCCAATTTTCTCTTCACATTTTTTGCGGAACCTTTGGCTGATGCCTGAAACGAGATAATTATAAGATCATTAATTAATATACTCTTGTGGCTCAGGTCAAGCCCCTTTATCTGCTTTTTTCGTGCACGAATTTTCCCCAAACCAATTATTAAACTGGTTGTAAGATAGATTAGTTATTCGCAATGGCGCTCTTTACCTTTTTTGGAGGCATTCCAATATGCAAACGTGTTAAATTACTCGTGGAATGACAAAGGCAGAAAACCGTTCCAATCAACCACACAAATCACAAACAAAAACAATTCTAAAATCCTCTACTTTTTTCCGCTTGGTGAGGCGGGAACAGAAACAAAGTATGTAAGGTCGCCAAGAAAATAATACCTTTATTTCAAAATTAAGCGCGGCAAAATACTGTGTGGAAATGCATGACAAATAGCTTTGATTATTATACTAAGACCATGTTTTTTGGTTTTTTTTTCAATCACGTTAAAACTGGAATTAATCATAACCTTGTCATTAATTAACAAGGATTCGATAACAAGTAAATTAAAAGTACAAGTTCTCAGATGTGTGTAGTTCATTTTTTATTTTTTGTTGTTAACTAACTTCTATTCTAAAGGTTTGAGGCCATACAAGTTTAATATTGAACTTCGGTCACTATCGAATAAACTACTGTACTTAAATAATTAAAAAAAATATCGTGTGCACAAATGCAATGGAATGCAACATCAAGTCGTAATAAAATTTCTCAGATGATTCTCGCAAATGAGATACCCTGACCGGATAATCCATACTTTACAGGACCAAGTCGTTTTCCCTGACATTTACCCGAGATTTCAAAAAAACAATAAAAAAAATAAAAAAAATGATGGATTTTAGCCCAAATTTTATAAAAGATGATGACGAGTCAATTGGCTGACGCAACTTATCTCAATTTCCCTGACATGTTCACGAATTTTCACAAATTCCCTGGCACTTTTCGTTTCCCTGACTTTCCAGGAAGTGGGACCCCTGTATTCGTTTTAATAAATGAACAAAAACAACGTCGAGGAAAAATAAGGCGTCAAGTAAAACTACGTTTTTGGCGTACAACCTTTCAATCGTGTATTCGAGCGGACTATAATGTAATGCATTGTGGGCCACCATGAGCGATGTCGAAGGTATGTTTTAAAAGTTTAAAGTTGTTAATTACTCATGAAAGGAGCGACTTTGCTCCTTGACCTTGAAATGACATGAAATGGCAGATGAATAGAAGATGTGTACCAAATTTCAACCCTTTAGGACGCCGGTAAGTTGGTTAAAAATGATTTCGTAAAGGTCGTAAACAGACAAGAGATGAAAGACGTTAAGTTAATACTGTATAAAGGTTTAGTTGCAAATAATTTCAAATTTCACAATATGATGAAATTCAGCAAGTTGATCCACTGGAATCTACGAGGTAATTGCAGCTTTTCGATCTGGCATGGCATAGTAGAGCCTCTTCCAAAACAGGCGGTCATCCCACATCAAGTATGTGTTCGTCTTCAAGTAAACTTTCATTTCTGGGTGCAAGTTCTTGGGGACCACCCCCCTGACAATGAGAATGACCCTGTGGGATGGGTCTCTAAACATTTGCAGGTGGGCAGTTTTGAACTCGAAGCGACACCATTCGCTCTGGATGAAGTGTTCTGACAAGATCAAGATAGTCCTCCTGCTCTTCTCCACCGCCTCCAAGATGTTGTCCGTGATGAAGGATCCAATGATGAAATCTCTGCTGTGGACACATAGGCGAAATGGTGGCTCAACGTTCTCCAGGCCAGGCATCAGCTGTTCACTGACGAAGGCCTCATCATCGTGACTGTAGCACACGAAGGCATCGTAGATCTTGTTTTGGTCACTGTCTGGCTCACTGTTCTTGGAGAACAGCCGCAGTCCATAGCGGTAGTAGACAATGACCCTTATTTCCTCTCGATACGTGAACAGGATGGCACTGGCCACGAACAAGAACAGTGCCAGGGCAGACAGGGATGTGGTCAGTGGAAAGTACTTGCTGTTCAAGAAGTTGAGACTTCCGAAGCAGTTGGCGCCATCGTAGGCAATGAGTGGTGTTGCAGAAGTAGAGTTGTCTCCGTAGTTGCAGAACAACGTCTTCACGTCCTGGACTTTGGAGGCTGAGTTCTGCAGCCACTCCCTGTAGCTCTGAAGGTAGTCGCATTCGCAGCTCCATGGGTTCTCGCTGAGTCTGATGTGGGTGAGGTGCTGCAGGTGGGCCAGTTCCCAGACCGGAAACGTGGTCAGCTGGTTCTGGTTGATGTGCAGGAGCTGGAGGGATGTCAGCGGCTGGAAGGCTTCATCCTCCACCATCTCCAGGCGGTTGGCAAACAGGTACAGCTCCAGCAGTTTGGGCAGACCCCGAAAGGTCTGACCGCCAATGACGTGCAGGAAGTTGTGCTCCAGGTGCAGAATCCGCAAGTTGGTCATCGGCTCAAACGCTCCTTCTTCGACGCCCAAGATCCTGCTGTTGTTCATCAAGAGCCTTTGGATGTGGGGAGTGCGGCGGAAGTCAGATCCCGTTATCCATCCCAGGTCGTTGCCGTCCAAGTACAGCGCCATCACGTTCGATGGCACTGTGTCTGGAACGGAAGTCAAGTTTGCGCTGGTGCAGTCGCCGATGACTAGGTCCCAAGCCAGGTCATGGTAGAAGTTGCATTTGCCAGGCAGTGTGGCGTTCAGGGTGTGGTTGCTTCTGCACAGGAAGTCCTCTGGAGAGCTTGTCGAAAATATGCTGACGGACTCTTGGTGGCCCTTGAAGAACTCTGGTCGACAGGGCAGATCGTGGACGTCGACAATGCGGGCATTGCCCAGTACGTTCGCCAGTATTGCACCGGTGAAGGTCTTGATGGTGCAATCGCAAACGAAGTCGTTGCCCTGGAGATGGACATAGGCCACACTGCCTAATTTCCTTGCATTCACCATGAACCACTCTGGCTTGGCCGTCCTGAGCCTGTTGTTTTCCATGTGGAGCCGATTCATCCTGCCCATGGCGCAGAAGGTGCAATTCCCCATGCCGGAAATCTGGTTGTCGTTCAGGTTCAGCTCGACCACGGACACTGGGAAGGCGTCCTTGTCCACGTACGTCAGTTGGTTGTGGGATAAGTCCAGCATGGTCATACCCAGATGGACAGGAAAGGCAGTTTCGTAGATGACCGTCAGGCGATTGTGGCTCAGGTTCAGCGACACCAGGCTGAGGGGCAGCGAGTCGATGGCCACCACGGTCAGCAGGTTGTGGGACAGGTCCAGGGTCCTCAACTCTTGGTTGTGGCGGAACAGGCCATCGATGCTGCTTATCATGTTGTTCTGCAAAAACACTTCCTCCAGGTCTGGGTTGTTGTCGAAGGCAGTGCTGTTCACGGTGCTGATGGCGTTGTGGTCCAAGTGCACCCTGAGCAAGCACTGCAAGGTGGAGAACACATTGCCGCTGATGTTCTGGATGCCGTTGAAGGACAGGTACAAGAGGTGCAAGTAGGCCAGAGCTTCGAACTGGTCATCGTCCAGCGATTGCAGTCGGTTCCTCCTCATGGACAGCATCTGCACGTTGCGCAGCACCTTCAACGCCGATGGAAACTCGTCAAATTCGTTGTCGTCCAAGAGCAAGTTCCTCAGCCCGGTGATGCCGCTGTCGAAGGCCCCTTCGGAGAGATAGTGGACACTATCTCCCTGAGCCATTATGGGATTGTACAGCGTACTGGAAATGTAGGAGTACAAGTTGGCGCGATTCATGCAATTCAGCTCCACCTTGGTCCCTACCGGAGGCCACTTGGGGCCTCCAGGCTCGAAGATGGAGCCATTGAGTTCAGAAATGCCATTCTGGTCCAAGACCAGGATGATGAGGTTTCTTCGGAATCTGGACGATTCTTCCGCCAACCAGTCCCTCATGGCAGAGCCAGTGTTGGTCATGTTCAGCCTCTCCAAGCGATTCGTGTTTTTGAAGATGTCCGTCACGTTCCCCAGCTGCGGGTTGTGGCTGAGGCTCAGAATCAGCAGGTTCTTCAGGCGCTTGCCCACGTCTTCCGACAGCAGGGTGATGTTGTTGGCAGACAGGTCCAGCTCCCTTAGACTCTCCAGATGGAAGAATGCCTGTGGGTCGATCCCGGAAATCCGGTTCTGGCTCAAGTCCAGCCTGGTCAGGTTCTGCAAGCCGCACATCATGAAGTCCGGCAGCCTTTCTATAGCGTTCTGGCTCAGCACCAGCGTTTGTATGGCTTGACCGCAACTCTGTGTCATGGCAGAATCATTGCAGTGGGTATACAGGCCCAGGTCATCCACGCTCTTCAGCGAATTCCTCCACAAGAACACGTGCTGCACCGAATTGGCTCTGCAGATGAAACTGGATGGCAACTGCCTGATGTTGTTTTGGTTCGCTGACAACAACAGCAGTCGGTCGAGGCCCTCCAGGGCATCATCTGCAAACACCAACGGTTTCACGCTGTTGTTGCAGTTGATTAAGATGGTCCTCAAGCCTATCATTCCTTGGAAGGCCCTTTTGGACACTTCGTTGAAGTGGCACTGCACCACGTCCAGCTGCTCTACCTTGGAAAGTTGGGCAAAACTTTCGTTGGCAAAATTGGGCAATGTACCGTGACATTTCATCCAGCTTCCAGCAAAATTCCGATAGCAGCTGTCCTCTGTAGTAACTTCCATTGGCAGCACACTGGGCAGTGTCAGTCCAGTAAACAGGAATATGCCCCACACGGTCTTCATTTTCAATTCAGGATTTAGTCCTCAGTTACATTATAATTGTTGCCATATATTGTTGGGCAAGTTGTCTGAACGCTGCTTTCCAAAACAGGTTTTGCCTGAAGTGGAACTGGCAGGTAAATGAGCCGAAGGAAAATTTTGCAACTTCTTATAGCCGCACTGAGATTGGTGTATTCCTATGTCCGTTCTAGATAACCAAGAGTTGTTTTCAAAATAAAAACCTGCATGCACTGTCAGATGGGTCAGGCTAGGCAAAATCGAGCAGCGCCCCCTTTCCTCAGGATGTTCCAGAGGCTCAGAAAGGATGTCTTGACGTCAGTTTTTGGGACGTGTTTAGCAACTTTCACGCATGACTAAAAAGTTTAAAGACGCGTTATTAGTGCGAAGTTGTGTCTACATTTATTTAACGGCAAATTTGCGTTATTTCAGATGAGACAATGGGCTAGGAATTCGCTAAGTCTAATTCATTAAAAAAAAGTGCTGAGCTGGCAACAGTGAATAACACAACATTCACATAAACGATGTGAAATCGCAATATTATTACTCACTTAAATTTCCGTTTTGTTCTCACAAAAATCTTGATGGTCGTCAATAACGAAGCAAACGTCACAATGCGAATTTCGTCATGTACACTTAGACGAATCTCTGGCAAATTACTGTATCATTTCATTTGGTGATGTTGGGAAATAATTGTACCACGTTCCCATACCTGGCAAACAATTACGAGGGGGAAATACATCTCAATTAAGAGCTTATTTTAGCATAAAATTTGCTACAATTACAATTAGGATTAATTTCAAATTCGAATCAAACAATTCGTATTAAATCATTTTATTGGGTGATCATGTAATGGGTGATAAAGATTAACACTTCCAGTGAATTTGTTGGTTTTAAGTTTGAATTAAGCTTGGGGAATACCAGAAACATAGCAAATTGCACAATTTGATATTTTTTAATAATATAATTGCACCAGAAGTTTGGAACACAATTTGGATATCCAACTTAGATAAAGGAGATTGAAATAAATCATATATTCATCCAGACTCATTCAGTTATTAAATTAAAAAAGAACGCAAAACTATAACAATGTCACCATTTGTCAGGTATTCAGAACTCGTGCAGGAAATTGACGAATTTCGTGGAAAACAATCTACACCCACCAACAGTACTCAAAAGGGTATTAACCCAGGCAGTATATGTGCAACATAAACGTGGTAAAACTTAAAATAATAATGACAGAAGGTGAACAAACAATATTTACAAAATGGGGAGAATAAAACCAACAATTGAACGAATAACGTTAGCTTTTGCCTTCGCAATACAAGATTAAAAATTAAGATGGGACATGAAAATGCCAAGGGTGGCCCAAGTTAAAATCAAGGTGGTTTTCATGCCCTAATTTCTCTACAGGCGGCCAGAAAGGTATGAGACTGTTGAGTACCCTAACCAATTTCCAAACTGAGATATTCACGTCTCGTGGACGATGGGGCCATCACCCTGTCAAACCAGTTGCAACAGACTGAAAAATTCCAAGAGAAATTATCATCTAGCGCTAGGGGCTGCGGGAAGTTCCCCAAAATTCCCCACTCCACTTACCATAATGGTGACCAGTAATATCAGAAAACGAAATTCCCCGATCATATTACAATTTTTCCAGGTTAAGACAAAACTTAATTGTGGATTTTAGGTGGATTTTCCTTGAAATGTTGTTGGCAATAATAATAATGAAAGAAAAAAACTCACGTGACAATTTTGACAAAAAAAAAACAATGCATTTTTACGCCATTTTGAAAATTTCAGAAATATTAATAATGACAGAAATTAACTCCGAAGACGAAAATTAAAACAAACTACCAGAAATAAAGGACTTTAGGTGTAATCTCTTGTAAACGGTTTTCAAAAATATCACTAAAGGCAACACAGACAGTAACTTAAATTTTTTAAAACTAAATCACCAATACTGCATAAAGGTTAATTTTGGAGCACTGCAGTATTAGCAATTCGTAAGTTATTTATAATTTAAAAACATAGAATATGGGGCCGTTAAAGTTTTCTGTTATCACAAAATAGTGGTTTTCAGACTTAGACCTACCCTCCACCATAGTGTTGACATGATTACTGGCCAAAAATCGCCGTAGGCGAGATATTTTGCCAAACTTGACATCAAATGTTGAATTTTAAACCACATTTTTATTTTGTGAATCAATCAAAGACAAAATCCATGACACTAATGTAAATTTCATGACTTCCATTACCTGAATGCATCTCATGACTTCCATGACCGGTAGACCCTGAATATGTACAGAAAATATTGTTCGATGCATTCATAATACAACACTGCATTTATCTTTCAAATAACCTTATTAACAGACAGGAAAAAGCTACGTCATGAGGAAAAAGTGAGGTATAAGCAAATTACACTGGCCAGTTTAATAGCTTTCCATCTCTGATCAGCCTTGGGAAATTTCAAAGCAGCGACCATAAAAAACAAACTTTTCGTGTACGACTTATTAATGTTTGGCTCTCAAAGGGTCAAGGGAAATCCCATCCTTGGCACGACAGAGACGATTGGCCCAAGATTACAATTATTGCTCGAAGAAGTCGATGTAGTTTTGACATTTTCCTCGTGTTTTCCAGTATGTAAAGTAATGCACAGTAAACAACTTTAAATATACGACATGCAAATTGTAGAGATTTATGCAGATTATGTATACAGTTTAAGTATCAATACAGCCTAACTATCAAATTTCCGATTTGGAAGACGTTGAACAACAACAAGATAATCAAATTACTCAACAAGTTTAATGTCTTTACTAAAATTACATGTAGTGCAACACCAGGTTCACTACAAGTATCAAGCTGACTGGATATCCTCTGTAACTTTCTGAACGTGCGTCCTGTCTGGCATTGCAAAATAGAGCCTTTCCCAGAACAGTTTATCTCCCCAAGAGATGTACGTATTGGTCTTCAAATAAAGTTTTATTTCCGGATCCAACATCTTGGGAATTTCTCCAACAACGACGACGATCACTCGATTGCACTTATCATTCAGCATTTGCACGTAGGCAGTCTTGAACTCAAAACGACACCATTCGCTCCTGATGAAGGCCTCTGACAGCACCAAGATGCTACGGCGACTCTTGCTGACAGCCTCCAGAATATTGTCAGTGATGTAGCCACCTGCCAAAAAATCTCTCTGGTGGATACAACAATGAAATGGTGGCTCAACCCCCTCCAGCTTAGGGAGTAGTTGATCAAACACAAAATCTTCGTCGCTATTGCTGTAGCAAATGAAGGCGTCGTATATTTTTTCGCCATCGAAACATTGAGCCCCATTTTTATGAAACATACGAACGCCATAGCGGGAATAAATCAACACTTGCATTTCTTTGCGATACACGTACAGGAACAAGCTGGCTAGGGTGAATGCCAACAGGCTGGTGACCAAGCCCATCATCAGTGGGAAATGCTTACTTTCCAGAAAACTTAGTTCGGAAATGCGGTAACAGTGGGTCGAGTTGAACGCAATCAAAGGCACCTCTGAAGTAGAATTATCGTCAAATTTGCAATACAAATTATCAATGTCCTCGACTGCAGTTGCAGAATCTTGCAACCACTCTCGGAAATCCTGAACGTAATCGCAATCGCAACTCCATGGATTTTCACTCAACTGTATTGATGATAATGATTCAGAAGTTTTCAGATTCCAAACTGGAAATGACCTCAGATGATTATGGTCCATTTGGAGCACGTTTAATTTGCTTAAGGGACGGAATGTCCAATCGTCCATCATCTTTAAATTATTGAACGACAAACTCAACTCGATCAATCGATCAAGTCCAGCGAAAGTTGACTTGCTTAAATGCCTTAATTCATTATTTTCCAAATGTAAATGCCTCAAGTTAGCCAAATGAATGAAGGTGTTATCTTCTATAAATTCAACGTGGCTGTTGTTTAAGTACAGTTCAGAGAGGTGCACTTGGGCTTGGAATGTGGAGTGGCTCAACTTTGTGAACTTATTCCCATCTAAGTATAACTTGATCACCCCTGGAGGGATTTCTATTGGAATCTGCGTTAAATTTTTTCTAGAACAATCGCGATAATATATTTCCATGTCAAATCATGGTAGAAAATGCAGACTTTAGACATTGAATCGTTACTAATTTTGCAAAGGAAGTCTTCAGGAGCAATTCCTTGAACAATGCGTATTCTAGTTGGTTTGTTTTTGGA
>JAQGAF010000978.1:0-37240 GCA_034687865.1 Kryphioiulus occultus | reverse complement strand
CCTAATTTCCATTACTAAACTCAGACACATCTATGCACGAGGCAAACTACAATTTCAAAATACTGTAGTTCAACATGGCTTGGAAAAAGAACTAAGGGAATGAAGTTTATTTTGTTCTTCTCAATCGTATTACTTTCAAAGCTGTTTATGCAAAAGTCATAATTCAGAAATGCATTTCCTGTATGGCGTTTATGTGAAAATGTTGTCCCAGTTTGCTCAAATGCAAGAAGCAACTAGCTTTTCCTTTGAAGATTTAAATTTTTTTTAATGACAACTTATCCATTGGTCGTTGTTCCCGCATCTCAACCAAATTCTCAAGTCGATTTGCCTGACAACTTTTCAGTCATTTCCCTTTTTTGTAAAAACATAAGAAGAATGATGGATTTCATCCCAGTTTTTTTTATTAAAGATGATGGCTAATCAATTGGCTGATGCAAACTGTCTCCATTTCCCTTACCTTCCCTGACACTTATTTCCCTGACATTCTCTGATTTTTCAATTCAATTTATCACCTCACAGTCAGCATCCTTGATGCCATGTGGTGGGGAGTTGTTAAAACCAGATTACAAAAATAACAATTATGAGAAAATACAAGGAGAAAAACAAAAATCAAGGGACAGAATTTTCCCTGACTTTCCAGAAAGTGGGACTCTTGAACTATAAAAACCTAGTTGAATGCATCTCTATCACAATCCGGTGTTTAGATAATACAAATTAAATTTTAGTATACAAAAAATTTGTGACATGAAAAGTCTGAGTCGATGCTCTTGAAAATGCTTTGGAAGCAGTTTCAGCCAATCAAAACGATTCTGGTCGAGGATTTAGGGTTGGTTGAATAACTGAATTTTAAACAACATCCAAGTGTCGCGCACGTGTTACTCTGAAATCAGTTTTCATTGAAAACGTTTGACAAAAATAAGAAACCGGTTACGGATTTTAGACAGGTCAAAGTGCTCTATTTTCTCCCCGAAATGAACACCATCACCATATAGCCTTTAAACGCATCTTCAAATTTGGGAATATTGGTTATGCGAATTTGGGTCCACTATTGTGTATTTTCAAAATATCACGCTTTTCTAAATGCAAAATAGCAGATGTAACCCCCTTCCCAAAGGGCAGCATTGAATGGAGAGAGATTTTTTTAAGAGGGAATAAAATTCAAGAGGAGATGAAATACATCGAATGGGTCTATTCAGCCTATGGACGCCCAAAAAATGATAAGAGAAACACGCCAGTAGCGGAAACGAAAGAGATAGAAACTTGCAAATCTCGAATAATCGCCAAATTTTCGCTCCCTGGCTTACATTCGGCGTTATTGCGCATCGAACGGAAATATTTGCCAAAGAAAAATATTGAGAAAAAAATCTGTGGTGTGAATTCCGATAATGGAGTCCCTTTGAAAACGAGAAAAAACTTCAAACCAACCTGTGAGGGGAAGTTGGATTTTTCCCCTCTTCAAGCTATTTCGCCATTTCATAAGTGAATTTCATCCTTCGAACAAAACTACTGCCACACAGATTTTTGTTACCAAAAACAAAAACATGTGTGCTTTAAACGTCCCAAGTAAAACCCATGTCGTCCCAAACGACAACATCTCTGTCCAATCTGACCAGGAAAAGTGCAAAAATATATACCAATGTAAGGAATGCTATAACTTATTGAATATATACCTGTGATAGAACAGAGGATAGAAAACAAATGTTCGTTCCGAAATAGCAAATTTAGATTAGTTCTTTTTAAATGACAATTTACTTATTAATTTCTTTAACTTTTGATTTTTGCGTTATCCAATAAATAGCTATATACTATAAATGCATCATTGATGTGTTGGATTTCCATGACTTTTTCAACGTAAATTCATTTTCCCTGACTTCCAGACTTTTCCAGGTCTGTGGGAACCCTGAGAATGAGCTTTCTCGTGTCCTTTGCAGCTTATATTTCCATGCACGATTGCAAATTTGGTTACATAATTGCAGAAAAACTGGGAAATTGTACCGTATACACGCACAGATTAGAGTTACATGTAAAAGTGTAGGTATAGGGTTTCAATAAAGTTGCATCTCTAAAGCATCCTATAACGGATGAATAAAAAAATGCGCACATTCAAGCTTAAATCGTTTTTTTTTCTTTTCTGAGCAATTGTGAATGAAGAATGGAATTTATCATTGTTATTGACGTAGATCTATTTTGATCGAGAAGGCGTTTGGGGTGCGAAAAGACGGTTTGATCCGAAAAGGATATCCCGAAAAAGCATATTTGAAACTGGTATTTTTTAGAATCGAGAAAAAAGATTAAATGCATATTGGTGAAAGGATCTATATTCAAACCCAATTCCAAGCAGGCCTACCATTAAATCCCGACTTCTTGATATATCGACGAGAGAAGCGAAATAATAGACGGATTTACACTCGACTAAGGATGAGAAATTCAGGAAATTAAAGTTTCCAATCGCATAACAAAGATTATTATTAAGAAGACGTATATCCGCTTGCACTCAATTGTCTCCAGATCCAAGAAACGACAGTCGCTTCCTTAGTCACTGCCAAAGGGGCTGAGTATTAACAGTGTCCGTGCTTGAAGTCGAAATGACTAGGCAGAGCATCTTACAGTCAACAGACTCGCCAAAGCCACACCACTGAAACCCTATGGACATGGTGATAGTGTGAATTGGCCAAAAGATGATGCTATAGTGCAGTATAATGCCTAAATAAACTCGCTATAAAGGTTTTTTTGCAGTTTTTTTGCAGCAAGAATCCAAAAAAGTTGCAAAATAAAACTACACTTATCGTACAGATCGTGAAAATATCAATGACAAAATTCTAGTTAAATTATGCTAAAACCCAAATACTGAATGCAAGTGCAACGCAATGGACTGTTAGTGAACGACAACTTGGAATTTTAAACTAAATGCTTAGAATGTAAACTTCTCAAAAATGATATGCTACTTCATATTATGAACAAAGTTTAAACTAAAATATGCTAAAACAAAACTATAGCATGCATTTACAACATAATGGACTCTTAATGGATGAAAACATGACATTTTAGCTAGAGCATGAAATTGTAACACATTTTATACTGCTGAACTTCACGGACAAAGATTTACATGTAGCTAAAATATGCTAAAACAAAACGAAACCGGTAGAATCCCCGTGAAACAATACATTTTTAGTGGAAGATAACATCGAATTTATGATACAATGAGAACTTATTATAGCAACAGAACAAATATCAATAAAAATGATGTTCGTCCAGAAAACACTGACGTTAATTAAAATAAGCAATATCTATCCATGAAGCAGCGAAGGGTTTTTAAAAACGCTGGCATAAAAATATTCTATCGTTTCACTATTTTGTAAAAAAAATGTGATGACCCAAAGAAAACTAGACGAGATTGCAACTAAATGTACATGTACATTGTATAGCCCATTTAACAAAATATTATATAGTAGAACCAGTCTAAACTAATATCATTGAGACCGGTGCTTGTACTGCAAAGTATTGTAATAGTTTGAAAAAGTTGTGAGACCAATAAAAACTAGTGTAAAATAATTATGGGGGTATGTTAGATTTAACATGAATCTCATTTCCTTATACCTGTACCTGAAATTAGACATATTACTTTAGACAAGTTTTACATGTTTTACGGGTTTAGCCTCTCGCATGCACGCATTATGGAGACCATGCGAGACAAATGTGGACAGCGTGAAGTTGTGGGTGGTTCGAAAAGGGGTATAAAATCGATAAGTCGTGCTCAGGGTCGCTAAAAACCGAATTCTGGGCGATTTCTGCATCGTCAAACACCGTATTTTTGGCGATATCTAGCTTGTGGGCATTATTACTGCTGCAGGATTGAAAGAGGCGAGAAAAAATTCATTTTGCTATCCTAAAAGCGCAAGTTTTTTGAGGGGGGTCTTATTGGTGGCTCTGGCCACCGACATACCACCTCGGAATTTTAATATGGTTCGTCACAGAAAAGATGCTTCAAATGTAAGGATGAGCAAGTCTAACAAGTCTGCAGCCTGGCGCCATCTTGTGGACGTATGTGGAAATAAACGAGCATCTTAGGAAAATCTGTGAATGGACGACCCTCGCGGGCATAGGATGATAAAAGGTCTGTTATTTTCGTTGGTTATTTTCCTCTACAGGAATCGTAAAATAGGGCACTGACGTTGTCGTAGAAAATCATCCAGCGGATCTTCGTTCGTTTCAATTCAGCACCCACATTTCAGCAAATACAGGGTGTCTATAAATTGTTGCAACTTTTTAGTGAATTTTTCCCGGCTGTATTATCAAAGAAATGGTATTCGAATATGATGATATCAAAGAAGCATCTCTCAAAGTTTTATTCGGAATTTTTCGGCGTGAAATGTTTCTGCTCTTCGCCGCTAGAGGGCGCCGATTTGAAGTTGTCATCTTTCTCCCATCTTACTGAAGTTGTCATCGCACTCTAGCGGTCGCACGCGAGAACAATTCACCTATGGAAAGTTGCAGACAAAACTAGGAAACTTGTCGCATCAAAATGTTTCCACATTTCTAGCAAGGAGACATATTGCAGGGCGAAGGCCTCAAATGTTCCCACGATCATGCTTCAAAGCTAGAAATGTGGAAACATGTTGAGTAAATCTGTTCCCAGAAACCATGTTTCTAGGAAGTGTTTCCTAGGTTTCCTAGTTGATTCGATTGGGTTCAATTCAGTACATAATCACTAGGGGGTCACATTTCGAGAACTTATCGATGCCTGAAACAACTTGATATACAGTGTACACTGCAAATGTATTTATTTATCTACATGTGTTTGTAAATCATATTGCATGGAAAACTCACAGTTTTTATTGCATCTTTTATAGACACCCTGTCCAAACATGTTAATCTAGTGAGCTCAGGGTTCCCCGAGTTCCCCCAACTTCCCTGAGTTTTCCAGGTTTTAAAACAAATTTCCCTAACCACCCTGACCACTTAAAATGCAAAAAAAGGCAGGCCAATGTAAGGTATGCTATATTTATAGCCAATTATACTGCACATGTATATATACAGTATGTAAGGCAGGAGAGAGAAAACAAATTTTTATAAGTGAGATAAGTTGTTTACATTTTTTGACAGAATTGCTTGTCATCTTTTGATTTTGTGCTAACCAATTGCTTTATAAAAAATTTTATTGCTTTGTCAAAGTCTGACTTTTTGAAAGTAAATAAATTTTCCCTGTGTTTTCCAAGTTTTCCAGGTCTGGGGGAACCACGATTCTTAATTTTATAAAACGCCATCTTGGTGACGTCACATACTCGTGGTGAAGCTCAACCATCAGGGGGCGCTGCGCCTGTAAGATGGCAAACCATGCGAGCATACGAGCACTGAGGGGTTTTAAATCCATTCGGTAATTTTGGTGATCACCTTAAAACCTGGAACGAATACAATTTCTTCGATAGAATTAAAAATAAACCATTCAAGTTGCATCAACAGTCCTGGGCCCAGAACTCCATTTTGGGCATTAAGTAAATTCGCAGGGATCAAGGGTAATCAATTTTCCAATCGACTAATTAGAGGAAAAGAGCTAACGTACATATCCAGTTTTCTAAAACAAATGTTGATTTCGGTCAAGCTGCAGTAATCGCTCGTTAATTTCTGGTCTGCAGCAAACTGAGCAGTTAGGGCTCGAGCATAAAACTGGACGCTGCCCATATTTCCAAGTTTCGTCCATTTATTAGCGAATTAGCAACAGAGCCACCAATTAGACGCCATGGGCCATAATTTTAAGTCTCGGGGCATTATTTTACACGAGTCGGTCGTGCTCCCAGAGCAAAGCAGAATGACATAATCCTTCGAAATGTCGGGAATTAACACAATTAAGCGGCTTAAGGTTTCAATAACCAGGGTAATTAAAGCCAGCCCTCTCGTTACCGTTGTTCGACACAAACACATTAGCGTGAAAACCGTTAATCCCCATCCCTTCTTAGACCTACCCCTCCATCTATTATTTAAGGAGCTAATTTCTTAGAAAATAATAAAAACAGAGCCTGCAGCAGCACTAATTACGCTGGCATTGGCTGGGCCTGTTTAACGGCCCCATAAAAACCAAACTTTAAATGTGATTTTTTTTTGTTTCGCAGTAACGGGCACGTACGCAAATAATGAAGTACTTTTCTCATATTTCCGCATATGTACAGTGCATTACAATCGTTCTATTAAGTGCAGCCCTATGGGCTTTTTTATATGAACTGCATCCGTTTACTCGCAGCGCATCCCAGCCTTTGTTTTGCCAGGAATTTTGCACTTTTAATTATTTCCTAGCCCGAACATGCTTTATGGTCGTTTTTACGACTGGGCCGGATAAATAGGCACGGATTATTGGCGTAGTTAGCACCCTGTTTGGCAGCGTAAAAGCCCAATAAAAATACAAAGGCAAGAATGGAAAGCAATGAGAAACCTCCGCCTTTGTCAAAGCTGGCTAATTATCGGCGTGGAGAATGCCACAAGATTGAAAGACAAAGCAAAGGCGGAAAAAACACACGCCATAAAAAGACGAGCAAATATTAAAATTCGCGCAAGGACGCCAAGGAGGCGTCGACCCGAATTTCAGGGAAATTCTACGAGATGCTAACGTGGCAGCTGCTGTTGGAGACGACCTGATTTTCAAACGCAAAACCAGCTAACGAAACGTGAGGAACGAAAACCAGCTTGTGTAACTTGGTTAAGGCGGTTTTCTTCTCTTTAATCTTTATTTTAAACCCAATTATCAAGGCACGTCTTGTAGACTTTAAATTACTTTAATCTAAGTAAGTGCATGGTGTTTCACCTACTTTGTCTTTATTTAAAGCAGACTTGATTTGAGAATATGCATCGGGGTTGCTTTATTCAAGACTGACTTAAAGCAAGTAGCAAATACCATGTAGATACCACGTACGTCGTATGCCATCGATAACAATTAATCTAAGAAAGTGGTGTTTCACCTACTTTGTCATTATTTAAAGCAGACTTGATTTGAGATAATGCATCGGAGTTGCTTTATTCAAGACTGACTTAAAGCAAGTAGCAAATACCATGTAGACACCACGTACGTCGTGTGCCATCGATAACCATTAATCTAAGAAAGTGGTGTTTCACCTTCTCTGACTTGATTTAAAGCAGACTTGATTTGAGAATATGCATCGGGGTTATTTTATTCAAGAAACTGACATAATGTAAGTAGCAAATACCATGTAAACACAATGTACGTCGTGTGCCACTGATAACCATTAATCTAAGTAAGATTTGTTTTACTTACTATGGCTTGATTTAAAGCAGACTTGATTTGAGAACATGCATCGGGGCTGTTTTATTCAAGTCATTGGCTTAGAGCAAATAGCAAATACCATGTAAACACCATGTACATCGTGTGCCATTGATAATCATTAATCTAAGTAAGTGGTGTTCTTAAGTAATTGAGTGTGGATTCACGTATAATGATTGTGAATGGCACACGACGTACCAGCTGTAAGTACAGCTCACGTCTAGAAAAATGTGTTCTTATCTCGTGTTACGCAAACAAAATCTACATAAGTACGGATTTAAGGCACTAAACGAATTAAACCGAAATAAAGTTTAATTTTTAAGTTATTAGCCAAACTGCTCTGCTCCAAATGTGCACATTTATGACACATACATGTATATCCTGTTTATTTTTTGTGGGATTTTTATGTGATTTTGGTGTTTAACCTTTATAAATGACCTGAAAATGAAATTTCTCATTCAAATTTCGCTGCCCCGAACATCCAGGCAATCACTGCCAGCCTACGAGCCGTTAGGAGAAGCACTGTAAGGAGATCAAACACCAAAAATCAGATCGCAAAAGTAATATTTGGAAAATAATCCAAATTGTATGCACTACATGGACGATACTGCAGAATTTTTGAAAACTTTCTTTATACACTGTAAGTAACAAAGCCAGCCTTAAGTGCAAATATCAAAAGCCAGCGATTTCATCCTTCGCTTCCCTTAACTCTTCAGTAACTTCACCTCCAGATAGCCGGCTGAGATAAAATTAAATCAAGTAGCTGATGAACAAAGGTCGATAAACTATCTAATTAGATGTATAATTAACGAAACGGCGCTGCGAGTTTCCGTCTATCGTAAATTGCTAAAACTGGCTGAAAGACCAAGAAATTAACGTTAATGAGGAGCGAAAACGTGCATTTTACCAGACTCGTGTATTTAATTGAACGCATTGTACCATAGCTGCCTTCGCCAGGACTTTAATTAGCGTTGTTCTAGTTTGTGGATTAGCATAACTAGACACTGATTACAAATGACTCGTTATTTAGGACCAACGATTTTCACGCCTTGGGATATACATGCCCTTTTGGTCACCAAAAGCAACGAGGACAATGGTCATTTCAGAGTTTTCCTCTCTCATCACAGACTGCTGACGTCATAATAAAGGCCCTTAATGAGGGCGAGAAAAATGGAAGAAGTCCAATTTCAGACAGCACGTCTTGAAAAGGATTTCTTTTGACAAGTGTCGATAACTAGTTTTATTTCGATTACATCGAAACGCCAAAAATCATTTTTCTTTATTCGATCTTTCATTTCTTCTCATTCGAAATGGCCGACGCTGCGTGAAAAGAAGAAAAACACGAAGAAAGGGCAAAGATTTCAAATCCTAAAATGACATATTGCTACATGTAACTGTCATTTTGGAAATCAAAGTGATGCTGCTTGGTATAGAACTTTTTGTTCAGGTTTACCCTCTACTGCAAATGGTCACTGGTTCAAAAAGATAGCATTTTCGAGTTGTTAAGGGTCGGAAGAGGCTATCTGGGACAAGGAATACTTCTACTAATTTTACTGTATTCATATTATTTTCATGTAAGTTACGGCAGGTACGAAGTTTCATGCTGTTTGAATGTCTTACTTCTGGCCACTGCTTTAATTTACTGTATTTACAGGGTTACTGGCCGAATCTTCCATTGAATTTTCCTGACTTTTCCAGGTTTTCCAGACACATTTTGAAAAATTTCCAGGTAATTTATAGCAAACACTTTTGCTGATTTGACATATATATACTTCAGAAAGCGCCAAGTCACGTGTTTAGTCTACCTCATTTTAAAACTTGTGGGAATCATCAATAAGTTTGCATGCGCTGTATTTATGTTCGTTTAAAGATTTTAATGTATTGAATAAATTTAAGTAGTGTTAAAATCACGTACAGGACCAGGGAGATCAGGAAGATTTCGACATAAGAAATAATAATATTAATAAGTAAGGGAATGCCGTAGCCGAAATTTTTGAAATACACAAGAAATAATGGAGTATTTTGGATGTACTTTAGTGGATTTTTTATACGAAATATTTGGAAATATTAATGATAATGAAAACGCCGCTTTCCTGTTGCTTTTCTGAGGTACTTCAGGGTTCATATCAAAATGCTTACATGTAACTCAATTTACCTGACTTTACTGACTTTCCCTGATCAAATTTGAATAATTTCCCTGACTTATCAAATAAAAAATCCCAAATGTAAGTACAACTAATTTTATTTGCAACACTGCAATTAACGATAATTGTGTATTTTCCTGTGCAACTGCAACATTTCTTGGTCAATTACCTCTTCTTCCAAATTAGCAGCTTTTCTGACCCTCTTTTTAAATTTCATAAAGTCAAAAAATTGAAATTCAAATTGGTTTTAATGTTTTCCCTGACTTCCACTAGACTTTCCCCGACTTAATGGACAAAATGTCAACATTTTCCTGACTTTCCCTGACATTCCCTGACGGTATGAACCCTGTGCTTATATCAATCAAAACGGTTGTGCCACAACAAATTTCCACACATAATATGAATTTCCCTGAATTTGCCAGACCAAATCAATATCACTTACTTTTCCAGATGCAATCAACTTCCCTGACTTTTCCAGATGCAATCAACTTTCCTGACTTTTCCAGGTTTGCTAGAAAGCCAGTCACCCTACATTTATTATGACTGCTCCTATTTGAGCAGAATTGAATGAATTTATGGTTACAATTTCCCAACATTTCACAGCAGCCCAGTCAGCTTGACATACCGGTATGATAATCATAGACTTCGACAAACATTTGGTAAAAATCCTGTCTTCAGCGAGCACACTTACGTTCCCACGTTCCCAACAAGGGTTTTTAAGTATCTTCATGTAGAACACGTCCCATGCATCTCCATGTCTCACAGAACAAAGCAGGCATTTTCCAAGAAGGCCTGACCCACTTCTTCGAATTAGCCCAATTTTCCTGACATTTTCCATAAATCTGAATTATTTTCAGCGCACTAAATCGCCTAGAATTGCCAGCTTCTGCATTTTATGCGCCATTTTTTATTATTATTTCGCCATCAGGATGGCTCAAAGGGATTTCCGGAAACCAAAGAATATGAACTTCACCGTGTGCCTGCATTAAGCCAACCTCTAGCCTCAATCTCACCCCATCAACTTCTCAAAGTGTTTCGCAGACAGCAGATCGATTTTTTACTTCAAAAAATCAAATAATTCCGACCGGCTGAAAGCCAATTCCGATTTCTTTTTTCAATATAAATGGACACATTTTGATTTCCAACCCCACTCAACACCCCTCGGCACCCACCCCAGCCACTCTGTTGTACTTAATTTTACTCAGATTCGAACTCGTTGTTTCTGCTGCACAACATGGCGCCTTCAGAGCTTCTACATGCGATACGCTGCGATTGATTTCGACATAAATCTACATTATCTGCGATCAGCCTATGGCAAAACTGGCTCTTACAAAAACCAGCTCAATATCTTCTCCTCTTGCCTTTTTATAAAGGACTAACACATAAAACCGACTCCATCTCTACTATACCAGAAGGGGAAAAAATGTCACATTGTGCGTTTTGGGGCGTAGGGCCGCCATGATTGGTCTCATAAATAACCATTGGCTGGCCATATATTGGCAAGGCTAATGCAGTCGTCAAACTCAGGGGAATCCATCTCTCTCCCAAGTCCAACACGAAAGTACACGAGTAAGTGTACGAACTGCACTCGCTTTATGTTGCCCCCTTACACTATTACCCCACCCCTTCACCAACTGCCCTAAAACGGCATGTTTTACAGATAAAGCGACTACAATAAGAATATAGGAAGATCACCGCTGCGAAGACGATTTGTAACACCAGGTGGTGTTGCGGTGGTGCTGGTTTAAAAACAAATTTCACTGACCACCCTGCCAACTGAGACTGCAAGAACATGCCAACTTAAGGAATACTATATTACTTACTGTATTATACAGCATAAACAGCATATAGAACACACATTATTATGGACACAGCAAATTTAGATTAGTTTTTTTAAATTGGCAATTTCATTATAAATTTCTTGCCATCTCTTGATTTTTATGTTAACCAATTTACGTTTTCAAAGCAAATCCATTTTGCCTAACGTTTCCCGGCCTTCTCAATTGACCTGACAAATACATATGTAGCTATTTACCGAAAATGTAACGTACATGTATGGAGTTATAAAGTACATGTACATGTCATTTACAAGTAGGACCATGCATATATAAGCCATTTATTACCATGAAACCACATATACAAGTATGCATTATACTGATTATATAGTGAAATCCCAATAGCAGCAAGGGAAAATTAGAACCACATATGGAAAATGTGTTAACTTAAACACCTAGTGAAAATTATTTTAAGAATGGTCATATAAGACCCCACAGACATACTGTATTCATATTATGATCATATTTGTAAATATGTGGACATGAATGTGTACATATTAGCATGCATTGACATACTGTATATGGGCATATAGGCCCGTTGAGCTCAATTTCTGGCCTAACCATACATGAAATATGCCCATATGTTCTTTTTTCACCAGGGTTAGCCCGGAGGTTGGCAAACCATGCATGCAGGAGAGCAATGTAAAAAAATAAGGGCCTAACTTATCAAATCAGGTTTATTGGTTAATTTGCCAAGGGTTTCTGGCTTGGATACTGTTTGAAGCCCTTATTGCAAAATGTATTAAACGAGTTAGTTGTGCTTGGAGATCATGATCCCATCTCTTCACATTTCCAGAAAAAAGACAACAACTAATCGGGAATTTAGTACGTCGTCATGTTTAGAATACGGTTTTCTTGTAGAATGAACAAAAAAACTTGCAACGAGCATTGTTTTCCTTTTAATATTCGTAACACTGGCCAAGAAAATCAAATGGAAATCAGTACTGATGGAAATAAAAAACACACTGGCGACATCCGTAATCACGAGGCCCATTGTTGAACACAAAGAAAAAATGCAGACTGGTTTTTTCCCAGATGTTCATAAAATCTGTCAATCCAAAAATAAACACAAGAAGGGGCTTTCATCGCGTGGAGTGAGACAACGTGACCCAACTGTCAATTTCTGCTCCACTTTTGTCACATTTCAAGCTTGCCAAAAAAAGACGGAGGCCCTTGCGTAGAAGGGGTCACGCAGAAAGGTCATGCACGTCTACGGGCCTCAAACTGAAAACTGCTCTTCCGAAATCAGACATGCTTAAAGTGAGATCGATTTGTCGTTAATGGTTGGACGTATTTGCAATGCCTCGGGATAAAACAAACCCATTTTTCAGGATTTTATGACCGAGCCTAATGATGACTCCGCATTGACCGCAGGGTGGTCAGACCAACCTGACATTACAAATTATAAGGTATCAAACAAAACAACGCTTTCGAGTTGCACCCTTTATAACCCTTTATAGTGTCAAATAATTGTTATTCGTTAAAACCCAACAGTGACGCTAACACGCATGTTTCGAATATGAGATACATGTACATGTAAAGCATGTGACATTACAAAACCCACATACATGTACGTTTCAAAAAATCTTTCGAGATTTCAATTAACCACGCGCTTTCTAATGAAGTTTACCAGACTCACGTATGTTTCGAAATCGGGGCCAGACTGCAGTATCGAATGTATTTTTCTGCATTTACGGTTGCCAAAAACACGTAAAAGACAAACCCAAAACATGTTGACATTTTTGAAGAAAAATTAACGACTATTTTAGGAAATTTGGTGACAAATTATGGATTATTTTAGGATTTTTCAAACACTAAAATTTTAAGAATGCAGTATTTCAATCTATTCATCTCTATGATAAAATACAAGTTTAAAGGAACAAAAGTGATGTTAAACTGCACCAGTACAAAATTAAAAATTGTCAGTACTTAAGGTGGTCTGACAACACAATGTACATGGCATTTTTGACTTTTTTTTATATTTAGTATTTTTAAGACTTAGGACTCGTTTACCACCCTGCCAGCGCCACCTACAATGCATCCCTATAACTACGATTTCAGCACGACTGCTTTCAGAGAGGATATCAAAATAATAAGCGCTGCTGAAGTCTGGCATCTGCAATCTGCAGCCTGGAAACCCCTGCACTAATTAAGTTACAAGTAGGTTAATTAAGGGGGTTTCTTTAGTGCAATGGCATTAGCTTATTTATTTATGGCGCCCCCAAACCGTGCCATTGCAGCTAACGAAAGAAGCGCAATTTCCGTAAATAATTGGCCAATTCATTACCCGAGCATTCATCACTAAAAAAGGTAAAATAAGCAGCTCCGAGAGACAAAGGGGTGAAACCAAAGGTTGACTTCTGCACGAGGACGATTAGAAAAAAACAGCGATAACGTCCAATCTGAGGCGGAAAATTTGTTGTTGCATCGAGTCTTTCTTATTATTAATCGCCTCAGAGGCAACTTCATATTTATCACAACTGATGTTGGAGTCTTTCATCCCTGCAAAACGACTCCCTCAGGAGAGGTTCTCAGTTGTTACCAAGTGATTATACAAAGTCGTTAAAATCGACCATTAAATCGTCTTCTTCGCTGCCATTCCAGCTCTCCTTCCACTTTGCAAACTTCAAGACAATAGAAACAAGTGCCATATTCAAGTCTTTGTATACATTAGTGTAGTTTTGGGATTTAGACAGAATTGCTAATGGACAAGAGGGATTTCACTGGTTTGCCCAGCATGGCGTTGGATTTGTTAGGCATTGACCGAGTTTGACCCAATTTAACACAAGGTGCAAGGTAATGATGAACACATGTGCTCTCAAGTTTTAATATTTTCATGGGCAATGAAGTGCCTCATAGGGTCAGGGAGTCATGTACGAACACTTATTTGACTTTTCAGGTTTTCAAACAACTTCCCTGACCACCTAACCATCGAAAATACTAAAATATTACATGTGCTGATGTAAGGAATACCATCTTTATTGTTTATTATAGGGTATATCAACAAGAGGTCGAACAAATGTTCATAAGGTCACAGCAAATTCGGATTAACGATTTTTAAAATTGACAATTATGAGAAAGTGGGCTTCTCCTAAAGACTCGTAGGCTAGCAGTGATTGCCTAGTGGTTAGGGGCAGCTTATCCGAAATTGCATATTGCTAGGTTAGTTTAGGTAAGGCTAGGCAAAGCAAAATAGCACAAAAAGCAAAATAAAAAGGATAAAGACTGTACATCACATTATAATCTGAAATTAAAGGGTATTTCCAGGTTTTATAACACATTTCTTCAAACACCAATCCCATTGAAAATGCCAAAATATGACACATGTCAATGTAAGAAATGCCATATTTACTGTATTTATTAGACAAGAGATAAAACAAATTTTCAGAAGAAAACGGCAAATTCAGATTAGTTTTTTAATTGACAATTTCATTATTAATTTCCTTCACCTGCCCTAATTGTTTGACTTTTGTGTTAACCAATAACGAGCCATGTAAAATGCATTATTGGTTTGATGAATTTCCCTGACATGTTCAAAGTAAAGCCATTTTCCCTGACTTCTTGAAAGAAAATCCATTTTCCCTGACTTCAAAGCAAATCCATTTTCCTTGACTTTTCTAGACCTTTTTCAGGCTTTCCAGGTCTGGTGGAACCCTGTGCTAGGTTAATTTAGCTTTGGATATATTAAACAAAATAACACAGTATTATAGTTTGTACAAAGGTTGCAATATAACGTTTTGTACACATAATGTAAAGTACTTGTACAATTTTACAGCTAGGACAGGTGTCATTTTTGTACACAAGACAGGTAGTACAGGTAGTACAGGAAGTACAGGTAGAGTTAAAGCTTGAATCTTTCGTCCACATTTGGAGCATGGACTACAATTACGTTTATCCTAAAGCATTTTCTCATAACAGATACTGCTTATAAATGTAACCACCGCAACATTTTCAGGTTATTCGTCTTTAGAAAGCACAGTACTGTATGCAAATATCAAAATAATTCAAAGGGCTTTTCATCCCATGTTCCGTTTTCAATTATTTACATTTGAAGTTTCTCCTTGGGTGAATTTTGCTCCAGCTCACAAGGAAGGAGTTGGGGATGCTTCGCGAAACCAGCGTTTCTTCGAGAATTCGCTCTTCGGTTAAATTCGCAACTCCATTAGAGTAGATTAAGGACTACTAAATCTCGCGTCTGATTCGCACGACATGGCTAAGCCCACAAACTGACTAAACGCAAATAGATTAAATTTGCATTTATCACAGGCGCGTGAGAGCGAGGCCACCTGCTGGAATTAACATTCATTAAAATGAAAATGACATTGCTTTCTCAAAGTCATCTTTGGGCGATCGATTGATGGAAAAGCCCATATCCCCGTATCATCATTTTTAGTATTATTAGAGGGAATTCAATAAGAAATCAGGGATGACAGAAACGCATTAGCCCGCATAGCGAAAGAGAGGTTCCCTTTCTTCCTAGCCATATTTTCTGCAAATGTGGATGTCTTGGACGTTTTAAGCTGTGATTATTCATATTTCACGTTAAGATGATGAATTGCGCAGCTCCTGTTGAATGCATGCTCGCATTTCGCCACAACTACCACGTCTTCATCAATTAAGAGGACAACGTGATAATGCATCATTGAAACAGACTCCCAACTGAAATGGAGAACTGCATGGAGAAATTTGCCTGCACCAGAGCCTAATGCAGCCGCAGAAAACTGCTTGAAATTAATCGAAGAGCACGTTTTGTGCTTCGATCCAACCGCCCTGCACTCGGATAAAAAAATCAAAGATTCGAGATAATTTCGCCACTCTACTGAGTACTCTTCCTCCTCAGTCTCCAAACTGTTTCAGAAATTTCATCAAGCTTCATGCATGATTAACTTTCCATTAAAAGTTTGAATAGACGGGGCCTGCATGTACGACTTGAATCCTCCTTGCAAGCTGCATGGATTAGCAGGTTTTTAACCTAACCCTACAAGAAATTATCTGGTGACATGCAATGCATAACGAGCTTTCATCTTGCACTCATACTAGAAATCGGGCATAGTCGCAACCTATATTTTACCAAAATTTTAACTTAGCAAAACGTCTAGGCGTGATTAATGGTGAATAACAGAGGCAGCTTGTTTAAAGTGTGAAGATGAAAAAATGTAAAGTGAAGATCTAAAACAAACACGGCATGCGTTTATTTGCTTTATACTGTATCGTGTATTCATATTAAATTATTATATTACATATTAATATTAAATTACTATACCGTATATTGATATTAAATTATCCACCCATATTAAATTCTTGTCGTTTTAACTATACAGCAGTTTTAGAAATGAAACCACCTCTGAAAAGCACAAAAGTGGTTTAGACGGAACTTACACAGACACTGTACATGTGTTTAAGCGTGATTTGTACAAACGTGATTTGTAAATTGTATATTAATGCTAAATTTTGGATCAATCCCAATCATAAAACCAGCATTGACACGCTGTTCATACAGCCCTTGACATATGAGCCAAATCCTCAGGTTAGTTTCTGTCTTATCTATTCGATTTGTTCTGTTCCTTTCATTCAGGACAGTAGTCTACATGTATTCTCTTCAGATGTCGACTGACGTCAATGAACTGACGTTTTCACTTTGGAAAGCCATTCAGTCCTCATGTAAACTGGCATCGACGATCGAATTAAAACTAAGCAAAAACTGGTCTGCTTCTGACGCATTGTCCCAGCTTTAGTGAAACTCAAATAACTGTCTTTTAGCAAAAATCACTGACTCATGAAAACTGCTCTTTTGTGGTAGCACAGCAGCAGTGTTGCAATAAACAATCTATAGGCTGTCTTTAAGCAATGTAAGGCTGCATTACACCTACTGTACTGTATATACGCGAGTTGCTATTAATATTTAATATCTTAACGGGTTATGTGTCGAATTTCCTTCCATTCATATCCCTAGCATTGATTTTGACAACGAGAGTTGTCGATGGAATCTGAAGTGGAAAACATAGTGACTTTTCATGACGGCTTTTCCCCCCACCATTCCAAATTGGTCTAAATACTTCCTGAAATTAAAACGAAGACCGTCTGACAAAATGTCATTTCATTACACAATGAAAATCGATAATGCCAGCTTCTCCTTCAAGGATTGGGTGCTGGTAATAGGAAGTGTAAAGACGGACTCATTTCTTATTGTTGTTCAGCACTATATCTGCTGAACTTATTTGGGTATCAGTTCAGAATTTGTAACTTGTTTTGAACCTGAGCTGTTGCATCCTAGAGCATTCCAGATTTACTGCATTCAGCAGCATTCAGAGCCACGACCGTAATACAGTGTTTAACTATTAGGGTGAAAGGTATAGTACAACTACCTTAAATACAGGGTGGCCCAAAGAAGAAGGGAAATATGTATAATTACACTTGTATATTGAAGGATTCACATGCCATTTACAAATTACATCACAACCTATATATTAGTTGATAGCTTCCAGAAGAATATGTGAAATTCCGTCTGCTCTGTTTCCAGGGTTATGCTACGTGTGGGTTTGACATGGACGACGCCATTGAGATCATTTAATAAAAAATTGAAAAATGGAGTGGCTGGTCAACATCGTGCCCATGTTATGGTGCAGTCACCATTTTCTAAATAAAATTTCGAGAAATCGAGAAATGTCTATTTTCATGAATATCGAGTCGAATTTCCCATGAAGTGAATGGCGATTTCGATTCCGATTTTTGGAATGCCAGATATAATCAATTTTCGATCCCCATCCTAGTTATAAGTTAATTTGTAAATGACATTTAATATTCTTCAATGCTAAGTAGTAAAAATAATTTTACAACGTTTAAACGGTATTATTTTACCTGTTTAAAATTTCCCGTTTTTTGGGCCACCCTGTACATGTACCTTATGATCAAATGTTTCATATTCATAAAAATACCCCTTTTTAGTATAACAGATCTTACAGGAAAAACGTAAAGCCCTTAGGCATAGCTTTCTTTTATTCGAAGTTAAGCTCCAGAACCCTATTGAAGTAAAATTTCAACTATTAATGACTTTCTTATAGAAAATTAATTATTAAAGTAGTTGGAAAGAGGATTAAAGTGGCGATATTAGAAAATTGCCTCATTCGTAAGAGCGATTGGGTTTAAAGGAAGACAAAAGAGGAAACAGGCGAAAATTGTAATTCCCTCGACGAGTATTTAATTTGCATAAAAGCGCAATGAACCTTTTTCCTACATCACGAGGTTTTCGATAAAAAAGAAGCCAGATTCATGTTATCAATTAAGAATTATCCCGATGCAGTAGTCCACAGTTCAAAAAAGATCTCAGCTTTTTTCCTTAATTTCAATCTCGCACAAAATTTAATTCCCTTTTTTCTCTGTTTCCATGGGATTTATTCAGTTTACATAATAGCGAGGGAAGAAACTTATTTCTGATATTCAGTTGGCAAATGCTGAATTAATGAAAATGTATATTTAGGTGGTTTTTTTAAAAAGGTTCGTCTAAAGTAATTGAAATTGGTTCGCTCATTTAAGGACGTAAAGCTTGGCATTTTCAACATTTTTTACTGTTAGACGTTGTTCCAGGAAAAACCGAAAAACTGATAGTCATGCCTTAATAACCATTCTGAAAAGTAGATTTTTTTATTAAAAGAAAGATGCTTTTTAACAGCTTACTTAACTTCGTTCGATCTTATGAGGGAATGAATGAAGGAAGCATTTACAGAGTTTCTCCAGAGATAACATTTTCAATTTCCCTGACTTTTCAATGTCTTTTCTAGATTTTAGAACCTTGACGTAAACGTACAGCAGGGTTCCCACTCAAATTCTCAAGTTGATTTCCCTGACATTCCATGATGAAGCTTATTGCAAATGTTTATAAAGAATGATGGATTTTAACGCAAATTTGTATGAAAAAATTATAACTACCATGATAACTATCATGAAAAAATGATATCTTGGATAACCATTCCAAAATTTTCCCTGAATTCACAAATTCCCTGGCATTTTTTTAAAATAAGAAAAATGGAGTTTATTCCAAATTTTTATAAAGAACGATTGATTGTATCGCAAATTTTTATTAAAAAAATGATAATTACTTAATTGGCTGGTGCAAACAATTTCAAGTTCCCTGCCATTCCCTAATATATCCACAAATTTTCACAAATTCCCTGACGTTTATTTTAACGAGTATGAAAAATGATGGTGTTTATCGCAAATTTGATAAATAATGATGTATTTTATCGCAAATTTATATAAAAAGATGATAACTACTTAATTTGCTGATGCAAACTATCTCAATGTGCCGGCCATTCCCTGCCATTTTCACACCTTTTTATAAACTCACTGACATTTCTTTAGCAAGAAAAATGGAGTTTATCCCAAATTTTATCAAGAACGATTGATTTTATCGCAATTGTTAATAAAAAATGATAACTACTCATTTGGCTGCTATAAACTATCTCCCTTTGTCTGCCATTCCCTGACATTTTCACAACCATGGCATTCTCTGACTTTCCCTGACTTCCCAGACAGTGAGACCCCTGTGCAGGCATCCTTCCATGGCATACTTAAACCCTAAATTAAGAGTAGCTTTTGGAACCTTGACATGTAGTCATCGTTCCATCGCATACTTAAACCGTAAATTAAGAACAGCTTTTGGAACCTTGACTTACAGGCATCGTTCCGAGGCATACTTAAGATCAGCTTAACCGAAATCGCACATTCACTCTTTGTCACCAGAGGTCAGCCCAACTTGTCGTAGCCAATAGGAGGGTACCGTTGGAGTTCTAGTTTTAGAAACTCCGTTTTCAAGGCTCTTTGTTTCCTCCGAAATTCCCAACGTGTGCCACATCACGCAAGAGACCTAATATCGCAATAATACATTTGTTGGGCAAATAAAAGATGCGATCTCCGCAGGGGGTCTCCGGATATTTTTCGTGCGAAATCGAGCGCGTCTTAAGGAAACAAGCGGCGAAAAAGACGCCCGTCGCGAGGCACTTCCGGACGTGCTCTTCAATTTGTACAGCCCTCGAGCTGCCGGAAGTGTTCGCCATTTTGTTCGTCTATGATTCCGGAAGTGGAGGAACAAAGCGAAAGACGTTCGCCAATCTCCAAGCTGGAGAAAGCAACGGCCCACGAAAACGTGCTGATAAGTGGGGAGAAGTAAACATCCACATCGAAATCGAAAACTCACCAAGTCGATAAACGGAACACTGAGTAAATTGCGCAATATTCCAGCAATCTGAGCTCAGCGCCATTTTTCCTTCCATAGTAAGCGCTTTGAGCGGATCAAGCGGTACGATAAGCCGATATCGCATGACGATCGATAGGCCGAAAAGCATAGTAGGCGCATGCGCAATGACGATCGTGGATCATACTTTGCAATCAGCCAGCAATCAGTATGCAATCACTCTTTCCCTAGGGTATTTTTCGTTCCAAACCCTACAGTGTACGTCTGGCTTTAGCGCAAAGCCTACGAGCGATCAGAGATTGCCAGCTTTATGGGGTGGCTGAAAATGTACAGTTAACTTTGGCTGGGTCATAAGTAGAACCACTAATTTGAATAGTCTAAAATTAACGAATATGAGGACATTTATTGCGCAATAAAAGGGATGTGAACAAGGCGCCTGAAGCAAACAAAGCTGCAGCAGGGAGCCAGCGGGTCGTTTCACCCAAATCAAGATGAATGGCAGCCCTGACAAATGCAAAATTCAACCCCAAGCACATTAAACTGACAATAATTGCATTCATTAACACTCATTAAAATCCGCTAAACATTGGGGAGCAAACATGTCGTCCAGGCATTGGACAACTATGACAATGCAAATTCATCGTCAGGATGACCAGCTAATTCAGTGGCAAGCTATTCAAATCCCAAATTATAAAGCTTTGTCCACACCTTCATGTATAAAATGTTTCCTAGAAACATGGTTTTTGGAAACAGATTTCCCCAACATGTTTCCATGTTTGTAGCAGGGAACTAACATGTTTAAGGAAGCACATTGGAGGAAAAGGCATGAATTGTTTCTTCAATCATGTTTCCATACTAGGAATGTGGAAACATTTTGAGGAAATTTGTTTCTAGGAAATGTTTCCCCATAGTTGTGGATAAAGCTTTAAACTTACAAACAGGATCGATGTAGAAGACGTTTCTTCTATGCGTTATTTAAAACACTGCGGAAAAAACAGACATCTCTATCACTACGTTTAGGAGCAGAGTTTAAATCATTTTAAGCCAAGTGAGTCATTCATGTAAACGAGTTTCGCCTAATTATTTGAGAATCTGCATGGATTTTAGTTTATTCAAGACACTATTAATGGAAGTAGCGAATATTGTGTATAAACTTTAAAGATGTGTTTAACTTAAAACAGATTTTGTGGTAACTATAAAACCAGATGCAGTGAAGTTCCTGGTTTTAGTAAACTCAACTAGAACACTCCCCAACTTGGTTCGATGAAAAACTTAACAAGTGGTCATGTAAACTCACATCACGAATGCTTTGTTGTAAGGAACGTTGGTTTTTCAAGTTAACTTAACGCCTGCATGTAAACGTAATGTAGCAACACCAATGTTCTCAGAACTATTCATTGCTTTGCTAGGCGCCTGTCATGTGACGTAAGCCAGTGGTTTGAATCAGGCCCTATAAAACGGACCGATGGACTTGATTGGACTTCACTCCATTTTTTTTTGAAAATTCCAATATTTTCCCAACGAATTAACAAATTATTCACGCAAGGCGAACGACACACCGCAAAATCGAGTACAATATCAAAATATATTCAAAACTTGAAGGTAAACAGAATTGAAAAGCCCACTCCATCGGTTGGAGGGCTATGATCCCCACCCCCACCATGTATTATTCGGTGCCCATTGTGCATCCTGCACACCATGAGATACGACGATAGGGTTTACGGACTAAGAGTGACACGTTTTCCCGTTTTATGCATGAAAAATCAATTTTTATCAGTGTTAATGAAAACGCAGCTTACGCGTGGGGCTCCTGGTACACAAAAATGCTTTTTCTGCCATTGTCCCCAGCCCTAAGCCTCGTCTAATTTCATTCTGGATTTGTCATGGATCCTTACGCCACCCCTACCTTTATGCGCTTATCAAAGGGAATCAAATAAGCTTCATGGGTAGACGACGTTTAATCAACTGGAAACTTGTGGGGACACACTGGAAACCCCAACCATAATTCACGCGATAAGAAAGGGAAAAATAACCGCGTCACAAGTGCAAAAAACGCTTTAAAAACTGCCTGTGATATCCGAATTCCATCCTAATATTTTATTTATCAACGCGGAACCAAAACTGAAACCGATAGCAAATAATTCCAATTTCTCGAGCAATGCACTCGATCATCTCGCTAATTCAATCATAACCGATTTTTGCCTCACTAACCCCCTCCCTTCAAACACGATAGTAACATTGCGCACGAACATTTTGAGTGACAGTTGCTGCATGGATGAGACGCGGCTGTCTCATGTTGTGATTTCTGCATGGATTGCATCAAAAGTATTATAGTTGGGAGGTTGGGGGGGGTAGTTAAGTTAATGGACATGTATGATGCATATTTTCCTTCTTTTTATATTACAAATTTTTACTTAACTTAGCTTGTTTGGAGTCCTGAAGTTTCGACATTTTCTAACTCATTTTTAACCGACTTCGTCAGGCCCTAGAGTGCTGAAATTTAGCACACAGCTTCAGTACGAGGAACATGTAATCTAATCACAATTTTCTGACTTAACATATTCCCTTCCCGAGTTTATTGGTAACCGTAAATGTAGAAAAAATCATTCGACTATCTTATTTTCGAAACGTACGCGCGTGTGTTACTTCCATTCTTTTAATTTGGTACATGGACATGTATGAGCGTCAATGCCGAGTTCTTCGAATACCAATTATGCCACATTATGAAAGGTTATACCCGAATAAAATCGTGGTTTTTTGTCTTGTTTATTGTCCAATAAACTTAAGTTATAGGATGGGCTTCACCCAGTTATATTCTTTTATTTTCAGTTATATTCAGTTTATTTGAGGCCCATGATAACTAAAAAACGTTTAATGATTAATGCGGTTGATTTGACAACCCAGTCACATACCCACAATGTCAGCCAATAAACGCAAAGTTTTCGGATTCAAACAAAAGTTGCGAACACGCAACTACTCTTCCAGGAATTCGTCCTTCTTCTCCAGTTGTGGGTTTTTACAGGACATTTAATTGCTACATTAGATGGCCATCAGGTGACAAAACGCCATTTCATCCATTTGCAGTGTGGCTTGGAACCTCGCTTTTAGGCTGCCAGAAATGCCATAAAATTAAACATTTAACGCTACAGGGAATAAAAGCCTCTCAGAGCCGATCTTTTTTCATAAAAGAAATAAATAGCACGATGTCTTATGGGAAAACACGTTGGAGTTTGCGAACGTCACTATATGGATGTACATGTATGTAATGGGGCCTAGGTGGACATCGAGATCACAAATCAAGGAGGTGAGTTAAAATCCCTAGCATCTTCAGAGCTGGGGATGAAAGAGTTTTCCTTAAGAATAGGAACAAAAAATGCTAGGAAGCCTGTGGAATCCAACTAAACCTGACTAAGAACCATGACAAAATCAAATGCGAATACACCTTATTTAGTTGAAAACTTCGTTATAGTACCTTCTCAAAATGTGCACATACATGTATTTCAACTCTACGTGAATAGTATTTGAGAATTACATGTCCTAGCTGTCGGAATTTATCCCTGTTATTTCATTTGCTGTTTTGTAACCTAACGATGCAATTTCTGATTCTGCTGTCCCTAACCGCCAGGCAATCACTGCCAGCCTACGAGCCGTTAGGCGTAGTCCACTTTCCCATCGTGTCAATGTTGGTGCAGAGACTATACCGAAGAAAATTGTTACAGAAACCATAAATAGGCAAAGAACTTGAATAGAATCAACTCCAATCAAGGAGTCGAGGTACAGACCGTGACCAGAGTTTTCCTTAAGAATAGGAATAAATAAAAAATGCTAGGAAACGTGTGGAACATAACTAAACCTGACAATGCAAAAAAACACATAGTGAATACGCCTTATATTAATTTTCGTAATAAACTCCGGTATGGTGCCTGAAGCTAATACAGTGTACCTGTATTTCAACTTTACTTGACTAGTATACAAGAATGACATGCCTAGCAAATTTACCCATTTTATTTTATTCGCTGTTTTGTAACCTAACAATGGAATTCCTGATTCAGCTGCCCCTAACTGCCAGGCAATCATTGCTAGCATACGAGCCGTTAGGAAAAGTCCACTTTCTCATCGTGTCAACGTTCAGAAATCGTTCAGCAATCCTAAATAGGACAAGAATTTGAATAAAACCAACTCCAATGATATTTTCCTATTGAAACAAGCAAAATGTTCTTCAAAAAACGATACATCAGCAATCGAGAAGTGCCTGCCACCTTTCCCTGTCTTCCTCGCAGTAATTGCTGTACATCTTCATAAGCCGGTTTTCCTCCGCGGTTCCCAGCATCACTTGGGTCTAAATTGCGCTCAAATTTACTACTTGAAACCTGACATTTTCCATCTTTTAATCAAGATTGTGCGCTCGTATCCTGTAGATCATGGCGTATTTGTCTCCTAAGGCAACAGCTGCTCTCGTGCATAATCATTTCAGATTCAAGCCTTATTTATGGATTGTGGCGGGATGCAAAGCGACAGAAATGGGCACACGATTATAAATAAAGCTCCTTAGGATATGTGGATAAAGGTTGTAATTAAGAGAGCAACGAGAATGCAGCGCCTTCAGAGTACTCGGTAAACACGTTGCACATTTTAAGGTCGTTTCATCCCATAGGGACAATTCCTAAACGTCTTCCACACTGACGTTTTTACGAGCACGTGACTGGACAACCCAGTTTCTTGTTCATGTATGTTGTATATGTATTGTATTTGTATCTACAGCGTATGTATACATGAGTTGGGTATAAATAATGGAAATGATTCTTACAGATACACATTTCTTTATTAATTTTTTGTGACTAGAGGGATTTTATACCATTCTCCTTAAAGAACAACTTCAAGTTGCTTTAATGACGTTAGACATTAGAATTTGCAACTCAATCCACTCTCCATAACTGACCAGAGTGGGCCAATCATGTTCGAATATGGTGACAGAGCTGGACAACATTACAGCTCTTCAAATCATACAATCAAAACACATAATTTAAACTTCTCAATATGATTATTTTCATTACAGGGTTACCAAAGAAATCATATTTTTAACTTCCTTTACCTTTTCCTGATTTTTCCAGGCTTAGAAATAAAATTCCCTGACCACCTTGACCACTTAAAAGACAAAAATATGACATATGCCAAGGTAAGGAATGCGATACACAGAAAACAGAACACAAATTTTTATAAGAAACAGAAAATTTACATACATATTTTTCTGATCTAGGTGCAATTTTTGTGTTAACCGATCATACCTATGTAAAATGAATTATTAATTTGCTGAATTTCCCTAACTTTTCCAACGGAAATTCATAATTTTCCCTGTCTAATCCATGTCGTTCCAATTTCCTTGACGTTTAAAAATTTTCCAGGCCTGGGGAAACCCTGCATTTCTTTGTACACCCCAGTGCATTAAGGGGATTTGAAAATCATACTTGTACATGTATTTACAAGTTCACTTTATATTGGCTAAAATTTACGAATGCAAGTTTCAGACATCCTGTATATGTAATTGCTTAAATTGACTTATTACGTAAATTATCAGCCAGAGCACGCAATTTTACTTTTTTAAATAATAATAATGCGGTATAGAGTAGATTAAGAAAGCTAAGGATGAAAGTTCTTAATGGAAAGTTTTCCTAAGCAATCGCACGAGGAATAGAGAACCAACTATTCGCATTCCAATGCCTTAACGCTATTTTCTGCCAAACAAATACCTCACAAATGCAATTACATTTAATTCGGTAATTGCATTTCCCAAAACGAAATTGTAGCCTGTGCCCGACGGTTTCGGCGCCCAAAAATGCAATAATTGAATTTGTATGCAGTGAGAGCAAAAAGAATTTTAATCCAATGAGTTAAATATCTTATTACTGTTTTAATGAGTGAGATCGTCTAGCCTGTTTATCGCATTTGCTGGCTACAAACCGAAGGCGATATGGCTGTTTCAAGGCAACTGAGTTTCTAGCTATTGATTAATTAATCCATTCAGCCATGTTTTTTGATAACGCAGCCGAAAACCGCTTACGATATAAACGGCTGGCAGAGTGCAGATTTAAAAACACGGTAATTAATTGCCTTCTTTAATGGATCTAATTAATTTCCTATCTTCTGTTATTACGTTGCTCGGGTACTGTATGAGGAAAACATAAGCTTATATGAAAAATGTGGACAATGGCAGCTAAGGGGATTGAAAATGTTTCTCTCACCCATTATGCTTAATTTACCATTTTTCTACGGTAGATTTTGTGTTAATGCCTTTTATTGCCGACAATAATTAAGCGAATTTTCGGATTCAGGTTGCTGTAATAAAAACGTAAAACATTCCTGTGTAGGATTCGACATTCAGCTACTTCTCAGAACTTCTCTAATCTTCTTCAACTGAAATACTTCGGTATACAGAACAGCAACAAAACTGGTAACCAAATTGCACATTTTGGAGCAGATGATAAATTTTCCCAAAATCCACTGAACGTATTAGTGAGCTAGCTGTAGATTTCCCCTTCCGATTTTTTTGGTTTTCTTTTACGATAATCCCAACTTGCTGTAACCTATTCAAACATTACGTAACTAACCTTGCCTAAACAAACCTAACAATGTAAATTTCAATTTAGCAGTCGCTTGCCTAACCTAACCCAACAGTGTAAATTTTGATTTAGCAGTCCCTAACCACCAGGCAATCACTGCCAGCCTAAAAGCCATTAGGAGAAGCCTACTTTCAATGCACAGCGTTTATACTGGAACAGGGACTATTCCGTAGTACACCTTTGTCTATCTACTCTTCTGTTCACCCTTACAATCTATTCTACATTTGCCATCACAAACGTAACTATTCCATCCCTATATATGTAGAAAATATTTATACACGTACATGTATTTCAACCCTTATTGAATAGTATACAAGAATGACCCGGCCCTGTCTATCTGTCACAATTTATTCAATGACTTTTTGTGTGTGGAAATCCCAACCTAACCAAACCTAAAAACGTAATTTCTTTATTTAGCTGCTACTTACCGCCAGGCAATCACTGCCTACGAGCCGTTAGGAGAAGCCCACTTTCTCATTGGGGCTTTGGCGGAGCAGGGAATAATGTAAAGTACAGCCAAACGCACTGGTGTGACATCACTGCAAGCGAAACATTCCATTAACCAAGTAGTGCGTCGTTTATTTATGGCTGCAATGAGGTCTGGAAGGTTTTCATGCGCAATAAATTGTCATTTTTGTTTCAGTGATGGATTTTTGTCACGCTGTGCCATTTTTCCGTTCCAAAGCGCAAGTAGGCCATGTGCACATCCACTGATTACCATGCTAATGTTTTTGACCATGGCTCAGCGTATTCAGGAGGCGTTCTTGATTACGAGAGAAAAACAATAAAGCCGCAGCAGGAATTCACTTTGTTTACGTTTCACCGTTTTCGTGCTCTATTCTTTATCTCAAGAAATTGCCCTTTCGTATACATAATTAGCAATTAAGTGGCTTCATAAACAGAGGAGCAGAAATATAAACGAGCTGCCATTAATTGCGTGCAAATCAAGAGACAGCAACTCGTGCTGTTGGCAAAGCTGCTGCTTTTTCCGTTGCCGGAATATAAATGGGACGCATAATTTTATGTCTCGGATAAAATATCTAATTTCATCTCATTTAATAGCATGTTTTGTAGCATGGCTAAAAAATGCGTCACGGAAGCCTGCAGATGAAAGAAATGAAGACAAACGCGTCTAAGAACTACGAGGGTTGGAATGTTTATAGTGGCAACACATCTGTAGAATCGGAGTGAGAAGCAATTCTCTGATGCAACTTATGCCAAAATGTTAGCTTGACTATCCACCTTAAGTCATTGTGAAAGACCTGCTCTCACCGTAGTAATGAGTTGAATTTTAGTAGCTGCAACCAACCAGTCTATTCACGATATTTGTTAAATATGGTTAACATTGAAGTGCCAGAGGCGTCACTAATACACGAAAGTGTAATAAAGGACTTGAATTGGCTTGTGGTGAATCGACATAACGATTGAGAACAGTTACAAGATAGATAAGGGTCTTTAATGAGGGACACCAAAGTGTGCAAGATGAGCATAGACTACCTCGTTCCAGCTTAAGTTATAAGAATGTCTTTAATCATGAATTACATGTACATGTATGCTGAGTAGTCAACCTAACAAATGAGTACATACTACTCATATGACATCAACAATAGCATCATGTCGCATCTCACTGCAATTTTACAGATGTGTTGCCACTATTAAAATTCCAGCCCCCGTATATGTTCATGAAACTTATCTCCACAAACGTGAGACGTATGAGAAGCTTAGTTGAAACTGAAGAATTTAGTTGAACCGTTAAAGCAAATGCAGTCGGAGACATCAGCATTCTTTTCGAGAACAACATTAACTTCACAACGGATTTTCGGAACAGTGATGGAAACATTTCGGTTAAAGACGATATTTTATGAGACTACTCCTTGCATAATACGTACAGTATATCATCATTCAAAAATGCTATAACGATAAGAGCTCAGCAGTTAAGTTTCCAACATCGCTCGCAAACTTAAGGCAGAAATACCGTGAAATTAGATGCCGATGCTATTTCTTGGTGCATATTCAGTACAGTAGAAAAGATGTAAAACACCGGATGGGAGACATGAAAACAGTTGAATGTGCAGTCGTTAACCGCAACGAGAAAATGCCAAAATCGACAAATTCAATTATGGTGTCCATTTCCGAGCGGACTTCCTAGCTCTTATTTCCTTAAACTTTCGCTATTGTCGAACAGAAAGGAAGACCTCGTTTGCCATATTCTATTGTAAGTTTACATCCGTTGAAATCGACATTTGCAACGTTTCGCAAATTGTGCAAAATATTCCTCTTACTGCAAACTAACATGTTCATGTATGCTAGATATGGTTTATTGTTGTTATTTGAAATGGTGTACTGTTATTAAGGGAAAATGCATGGGCCAATGATTATAGTTTCGTCAGCAAGTTTCAATGTTTACACCATTAGGATGATCATGAAGACCTACCCTCATTAACAAAATCTATTTTTTAAAACTTAGTTACAAGAAACACATTTGGAAAACAGTAGCAGAACTTCTATAGGTTTTTATTCAATGTATTTGGTTCATAGACTAGTCCCAGCAGACGACGCTCCCTGTGAACTAAATATAAGTAGAGCCTGTCTAAACTAATATCCTTGGGACAGGTACTCAGTATTAGTTTGGACAGATTGAGGAACAGGGGCCTGTCACTTACATACTTCTTTTATTAATCATAAACATTGCGTCCTCATAAATTTGGCGCCTAGAATACTTTGAAGTCACTTTGAAGTCACATTTCTGCAATTCAAACTGTATTCTTAGTTTGTGAAAGTTCTGGGATCAACAAAAATCAATGCAAAAATCTATGCAAAATACTGGTTCTTAGCAGTGCACCTGACATTAACTTAAGAGAGGATAATATTAGTTTAGTCCAGTTCTAATGAACATGAACAACACCCTGGTTTTACCCTTTTCTAAAAATATTTCCTTATAAGTCAGCAGTTTTTCTAACCAATTTTTGTAAAGATTTGAAGGACAATAATCACCCTGTATGACGAGAAGGCCTAACATACAGCAAAACAGTTGTGCGAATATTTTCATAGTCTGAAAAGTGGACAAATGCACCATACGATACTGGTTCTTAGCAGTGTTTTTTTACAGTCGATTTTTTGCCTTCTCCGCAGATGAAAATCTTAATAATTAAAGCCTCCCTTAAATTATACCATTAACATGAATTTCATTAATATTCCAGACATCTATTTCGAAGTGGGGTGAAGCGTTTAGCCGGCCGGATCCGAGTGGAAGAAACTCTATAATCCTTAATTGTCAGCCTTAATCACAGGGTAGCGAGCCGCCATTTCTGTTTTGGCCTCTGGCTTGACCAACCCCTCTCACTTCGCCAACACGTCCAAAGATTCTCAGGGCAGCCGAAGTTGGATGGACGAATCGAAAAGTTTTGCACCCCATGATAGGAACATAGTTGGAAAGCTCAGAATCAAATTTTAAACAAGGCTAATCTTAGTTTTAACTTAGTTTTGAAGTTTACGTAAATGAAGGAATTAGCCCACAATTTTGTAAGAAAAAGAAATAATATTAATAATTTTAAGTGAATGTCGTAGGCGAAATTTTTGAAAAATTACAAGTAATATTGGATTTTTAGCGTATTAATATTAACAACGATGCGAACACTAGATTTAAAGTAAAAACCTCATTTTTTAACTTGTTCTTTCGAAATATTAAAAGCTATTCATAATTATAGAAACGCCGCAGGCGAAATTTTTTTTAAGCAAAAATAATGCATTTTATGTGAATTTTTCATAAGAAATATTAGGAAATGTTAATGTTAATGAAAACGCCATCGGCGACATTTTTAGAAAACACAGATCATAAATACCGCTTTTCTAATGCTTTTCTGAGATACTTATACAATTCCAAACAGTTGTGCCACAACAAATTTCCAGACATTATATGAATTCCCCTGACTTTTCCAGGCCAAATCATTTTCCCTGACTTTTCCAGGGCCAGCCACCTAGGAACTGATGACTGACATGATTAAAAATTATTTCAAAGACCAGAACCACAAATTTCCAGATATTACACGAATTCCCCTGACTTTTCCAGACCATATCATTATCCCTGACTTTTCCAGGCGGCCACCCACCCTGGTATTGATGACAGACATGTCTAAACATTATTTCAAATAACAGAACCACAAATTTGCAGATGTTACATGTATATGAATTTCCCTGACGTTTCCAGGTTTTCCAGGCGGCTAGCCACCCCGGTATAGATGACAGACATGCTTAAACATTGTTTCAAACACTAGAACCACGAGAAAAGAACGTAGTTTAAAATAAGTCATGCAGACTTTTCGACCTGCCCAGATACAAAGGCGGTTCCAAATATGCTAATCAAAAAATACGAGACACCCGACGAAATAAATTTAAAAAGTGAGCAAAGGCACGAGTTTGGAAAACGGGTTCTGAGAGGGCAATTTTTTAGCGCAAAATTTGGGGGTAAGATAGAGCTGGCTGCGGGCCCAGGTGAAATTGGCCATCACGAATTAGCCATCCACGAATGCGTATATATTAAAAGATGCGTGTAATTAGACCCTGCAGTATACGATTCTGGCGTTTTTTATTTTACATGTAGCATTTTTTGCAGGCAGGTGAATAACCCTCGCAAGATACCCCAGACGAAGTCGTGCCATTTTTACCACCATTTTATTGCAGTAATCGATAAATATATGGCGGAGGGCAATTTCGATAATTTCGCCAAAACGAGGGAAGAAATTTATGATGGCACGAAAACGCGTTTGACAGTACAATATGTCCGATCGTGGTCAGTGTGAGTGATGGCTCGCATATGGTTGGGACAAAGTTTATCCCATCAGTTTCTATGTGAATGGCATGATAGTTGCTGAAGCGAGAAAGACATTGTTAACGTTGGACATGCAACGTGTTGAAAAATTAACACGAATGAAATTTTGGTATTCTTGTCTGTAATACAAAGCTTCAAAATATGTGAACACCCACCCTGTAATCCATAAACTTGATAGTCAGACAATGTCTAATTACAATTGAAGTAGGGACTTTCCCTTTAAAGAACTCAAGAAGAGACATCACTATTTTCTATTGACTAGGCAAAAATTTCTTGCTATAAAAACAAATTTTATGAAACCAGATTCTTGAATGAAACGCAAAATTTAAAAATATGTGAACTGCCACCCTGTAATGCATAAACTAGATAGCCAGACAATGTCTAATTACGATTGAAGTATAGGAACTTTCCTGTTAAAGGACTCAAGAAGAGACCCCTTATAAATTTGCTAGTGACTTGACATAAAATGAAATTTTACTTGGTGTGACTTAAATGCAAATTTTCAAAATATGTAAGCACCCACCCTGTAATCCATAAACTAGATAGCCAGACAATGTCTAATTACGATTGAAGTATAGGGTCTTTCCTTTTAAAGGACTCAAGAAGAGGCATTCCCATTCATGTGCCTTATAAATTTGCTATACTGACTTGAGAAAAACACTTCGTGATATAAAAATAAATTTTACTTCGTGTATAATAGGTGAGCTGCCACCCTGTAATACATAAACTCGATAGTCAGGCAATGACTAACTACGATTGAAGTACAGTAAATAGGGACTTTCCTATTTAAAGGACTCAAGAGGCATCCCCATTAATGCGGCTTATAAATTTGCTACTGATTTTGACATAAAAAGAAAAATTACTTGGTGTGCTTTAAATGCAAAGTTTCAAAAATATGTCAGCAACTACCCTGTAATCCACAAACTTGATAGCCAGACAAAGTGTATTGAAAGTGAATTGAAGTATAGGACCTTTAAAGGACTCAAGAGGTGACTTCCCCATTAATGCGCCTTATGAATTTGCTACTGACTTGACATAAAAAGATTATAATCCCCGATCGGGATTACAAGGAAAACATATCAAGTCATTAAGTCAAGTATAAAATTGTTTACAAATGCAGTCAATGGAAACTTGAAAGATTGAAAATCGGCTTAGGTAAACAACGCTGAAAAGTTTGTATAAGGGAGGGTTATGTCTCGCTAAGTTCTAATTCATCAACCCAGTTAACCTCTATGCAAATTGCTTTTCTGTATCGATCAACAAGCTTTGATATGCTATAAGTTAAGCGTCACAAGTATGAACACCGTTCAACGAACTGATTACTGAACATGTGCCAACAACCAGCACTGGACGTCGCCACTAATCATGTCTGTGTGTCTGTCCGGATTTGAATTTCTGTTCAAACGTGCTTTTTAGTTGAGAAACCACTAAGAAGTGCAGAAATCACAAGAGCACTAATAATTTTAACTAGGTGTCAGCATAAATCAGTTGATTTACAAATACAATTTATGTATGAATATGAAAACTTCATTAACTAACTCAAGCAAAAAAAATTGTAAGCAAACCAATATCAGTGATTTTTAGCTGTAAATAGCTTAGTAAAGTTAAATTAGGTGCTGCATATTTATTCTCCTATACATGATTTCCCATATTCGCCTGCAAGTTATTAAGTAATATGTGGGTTATGAGGTGATTTGAAAATGGAATTTAACATACTTCAATATTATATCATTAAAAATAATTGTACAAAGGTTTTAAGTTTTTAGTTTACCCTTTAAAAATTTCCGTTTCTTTTGGACCACCCTGTGCCATGTAGAAAGGCGTTCTATCTTGCAAAAATCTCAACTGGGTTTTTCAAGTTGGCGTAAAATACCAACTATCAATTTCAAGTACGACGACATTTAGCAGACACACTGTACATGTTCATGTAATTATATTGGCATATAGAGGCATCTTCAAAAATCTCTAGATGCCATTCATTCTTGCATCCTTCAGGGATTCCATGGTGCTGAAAAACAGTTCATGAAGTGTTCAACGAACAGAGTTATTGGAAGACAAGCACATTTTGGTACACGGTTAAGCATTTGGAGAGCTCGTAATACACAAACAGCTGTGTCTGCCCGCATAAAATAGTCGTTACGTATTTGTCCCAACTGCGATGCACTGTGAAATATTTGCATATGAAAACCCCTGCGCAAATGGGTTTTCAGCATCGTACAATGTTTTCACTCATGTAACCGTATTCCAATAAATGGTTTTTTTCTCGATATCGGGTGTTATTTTCAATAGACTTTCATGCAGTGTAGTAAGCCTGGATGCCTTCCTATGCTAGAAGAATGTGGTTTTGATAGGAATATAAGCTTGGAAATACCGAGCTAATCTTTCGCCTTGGCACTCTCGCCACCTGGTGGTCGATTTGGGAATCGAGTCTTTATCGACATTTCTCCGCCTGCGCCAACATGTTTGGTAATTCGTGGGTCCGCCAATGCCTGCAACACATGTCCAGGCCTTGTTTTTACAAGTTGTTAAGAAAGGCTGTAATTGCCCACTTGACCACCTTTCGGATAAGGAGGTAAGTAATTAACCCCCGTCTTTATCTCTCTTTATCGTGTAAGTGAACCACTTTCTGCGCCTGGAACATGAATACAAGAATCATTTCGTGAAATATATTACGAAGTCCAGTTTTTTTTAAAGCGAGGATCATATATCGTTTTAAAAACAATAGTTGGCGTGCACCGCATTACCATAACAAGTGCAAGTGTGGTGTATATTGGGTGAAAGGTAATAAACCCCATACCTGCAATTGTAATGTTTCCCCTTCTCCAAGCACCTCTGGTCAAGTTCAACATTTTTATTTCGATTTTACTTTTTAAATCCATGCCAATAATTAGAATGCGGATAAAACGGTCTCTTAGTACGTGTTTGTCTTGTCTTGTCAGATAAAACGTTTAATTTCATCTGCATTCATTTGAATTACATGTGTTTTCATATTTAGTTATGTTAAAGTAAGGCACAGAAACTTACATGTAAGTTTACGTTAGTTAATATTGCTCGTATAGTTCATGTTCTGTCAATCTCAGTCATGCATGAAAACATGTTTCACCTACATGTACCTTGACTAGATTTAAAGGCATACTTGATTTGGAATTCAGCATGTAGTTGTTTCATTCAAGACACTCCATGCAAGCAATTAACGTTGGTTTACTACTTTCCAACAAAGGACTCCAATACGAGCCAATGGGATCGTTTGTGCTACCCTGGATGTGGCACACAAGTGCTATTATTGGCTCAATCTTGAACCCTCCATTAGAAATAAGGCTACTGATCTGTGTTTTGTGACATTTCACCACAAGGTGAGAAACTAAGTGTGACCATTATGTAAATCCACATCTCGTTGCTTTGAAATAAGGTAGGTTTTATTTAAGTTAACTGAACGTCTGCATGTAAACGTATATATTTTCAAATGGCTTCCACATAACGTTGGGGAAGTAGTAGTACGGTAAAAGTAATCTCAGTGAATGGATAAGTTAATTCTTTAAGGTAAATTAAAGTGCAATAATGCATTAATAACTTTAAAACATTTTTTCTAGGGTTCAACGTTCATTTTGAAAAACCGATTTCTTCAGGCTTCTTACATAAATCATACAGTATATGGAATTTAACCATAACTGGTCACTACTTCTGTTCTTATTCGTTTTCTTTGGTTCTCCATATTTTTTCCAAAAACAGAGTTTGGTTGTTTTCATCAATTAGACCACGACATATTCTATTTAAAAATGCCACAGGATCTATAACTTCAGTTAAATTATCATTTACCGTCTCTACTAGCAAGTTTCCAAAGCCTCACCAGAGATTCCTTTTACTGTACTACTAGCGCTAGCGCCATCTATGATGAACTCTTTGCATCGTGCACAAAATAGTGCCTGAAGCCCATGTTTCTCTAAGCAGATCTCTCAAGATTTGTGTGTTTTCGCCTTTTTCACTGGGAAAACATCAGCCATTTTGGCAGTGCCACAGCACGCAGCCGCCCAATCTATATATAGTAAAATCCATTAGATTATTATTACGCTTTATAAAAGCATTTTCCTCGATCCGCGCATATTCTATCACTCATTTGAGATTTTTGATAGGCTTAACGCAACCTGTCAGGGTGTTAAGTGCATGCACACCATATTTATAACAGGGGGAAAAATCACCCCCCAGATAATAATTCCCCTTAATCTCGATTGCTCAGGAAACGCAGTGCAGACGCGTGATTGAGGCGGGGAACTTTGTTGATCAAAAATAAAGCCCAATGAATTAAGACGCCATGAATTTCTATTAAATATTTGATGAGGCGCAGCAAAATGGCCGCCGTTTTGCCAATCTGTTTTTGACAGGGGGGTGGGCATTTAATTAGGCCCCTATTCTCACCAACCATTCCTTCAAGACGTTTTAATTAAATACACTGTAGATATGCGATTAACGGCTAATATCGATTCTGGCAAGGCATCCACTGCTTCTTGTGTACCGCTGAAAAAGCGATTAAGGGCACGACGTGAAATTAGATAATGTTAAATTGAGCAGTTTTATGGACTGAAAATCAAACGCGATACATGGGAGATCTGGTGCATGGGCGAGATGGGGGACTTAATTGCTACTTTGATGAAAATGAGTCATTGGAAAACTGCGAATTACTCAGTACAAGGAATGTCGCCCACTTGAGTACATCATATGCTGTATGGAAGTTGCAAGGAATTGTCCGAAATCATGGTTTCATCACGTCGAGAACAAGACTGAATACAACTTATAAAATGGATTGACTCCCAATCAGTGATTTTGCACTGCTTGCACATCCATTAATTCATGACGGCCAGTTGCTCTGGTTTCAAACCGTTTCATTTAGACTATTAGGACATAAAATGTTTGTTACTTTTAACGTTGAAAATGCAAATCGCCGACTAAAACTGTTGTAAATCTGCTTCCGGGGGTCGTGCAATTAAGACCATTGAGAGCCCATATACTAAAGTACAATGAAACATCTAAAGTTGGAAACTCCACTACGTTGGACAGTTTTTCACTGCACCAGAGGTGTCTCATATACTCATAATTAACATCAACAGCAACCTCTCAATATGGGACAACGAGAAAAAACCCTTTCAAGGCGAACACATTTTTTTGCCACAAACATTTAGGTAGAATTGGCTTATTTTGGTAAAATCTAATTTCCTACCCCCCTTTTGTTAGAACCTCAGTAATGTTGTCGAATCACTGACTGGCTTCCGATCATAAAAAGCTTAAAAATAACGTTTACAAGGAATTGGAGAAAATGTAATTTTCAGTACTAGCTTATATTGTTAGCAGCTTCATTTCCTATCCC
>JAQGAF010000977.1:0-37246 GCA_034687865.1 Kryphioiulus occultus | reverse complement strand
TTGATTAATTAATAAAAAAGATAACTAAAGATTGATTTTTTATTCGAGTTGCCCAATATTGTCAATAGATGGCGACAACGACCCTGTAATCAATTTTTAATTATCTTTTTTATTAATTAAGCAAAGGGTATTTATTTATTAAAGTTGGATTGTCGCCTCCAGTAGTAACCAGACTATCAATCAAAATTGTTATCATGACGATTTATTCGTTAGTCGCAGAGATGTCATGTATACAATTTTTAACATGGCAGGGGTGGAAAGGGAACTGTCCGTTAAGAGGAATTGTCACGAGATTGTCTGCTAAATCTTGGTCATACCTGTAACAACTTTATATAACTTGGTTTTTCAGGTATCTTTCATGCTGCGTTCGTCTTGATCGCCATCGGAATTTTCATTTTGGTCCGATTTCCATTCACAATTATTGTCGATAAAGCTAACGCTGTCGTAACAACTTGCACCGTTTCGAGCTTCGTAGTTTCGCTATACATATATTTCAGATCTTTCAGTGTTCCAAAATCAGAACTGAATATCAATGGAAACACAGGTCAGAATTGACCTAACCTCTGCCTTTGTCAAAATTATCTCATATCAAATGAAGTAAGTGCACACAGTTTACTGTTGTCTCTTTCCATGCACGATTTTTAGGCAATGCAGTTTACGATTTCTTCATGGGTCGTGAGTTGAACCCACTCTTTCTTAACATGGACTTGAAACGAATGTGTTTTCGCGGCGGCATGCTCATTTTTGTGAGTTTTCTGGCCCTGGAGACTTTTTGCTCAAAAAATTATCAAGTCATTTATCGACTTTCTGTACATAGTGTGCAACGGACTTGTCCATGTTAGCCACGCAAATGGAGCGGCTAGGGTCAGCAACTCCCACTTTCTTAATCGCCGGTTTTGGTCACGCGCTTTTCATGTTGGACTATTTGGTTTTTGAGGCAAGTCAATCTCAATTGTTTTACCGGGAATTTGAAATGCATCTTAATAAGTAGTAAATACATGTAGACGCAAATAGACAAACAACGAAGAATAAGTTGCAATATAATAAAGTCATCATTTTCTTCGAAATATATTCTGCGCAAAGTTGACAATGTTAAATATATTGCATCAAATATGTGAAACTGTTTTTCAGGAATCCATACTGACTTCCTACGCTGTGAAGCACGAAGGCTTCGGCTTCATGTTCATGTTTGGTACCACGACCTTCATGCCACTGGTGTTCAGTATGAACGCCCGGTACGTAATGGAAACCAACTTAGTCGTGGAGTCTGAAGCTTTCAACATATTTTTGTTCGGTTTCATAGGTGAGTGGTGACGTTCTAAGTCTCAAACAGGCTAATTCACTGTTACATGGCACTGTTTTCTAATGGGCAGCTTTTTTGCAGTGGCGAGCCATGCTTACTACCGGTTTGCCAGCTGGGATAAAACGCTGTTTGTCCTGCACCCAGAACACCTGGAGGTTATCAGTGAGTAGCCCATGATAAGTCCATGATGGTGTAGCTTCATAAAATAATTGATCAGTTTGTGTTCTCGTAAAATACAATAAGGGATGTCAATCCCAAAAAAGAATTCAGCTGGAATTGAAATCAAATTTTACTAATTGGTGTGCACATCCGTAAATGACTACCAAAACAGGTTTGGCAGATTTTGGTAGCCAAATGCACATGCGCACATCAATTTGTCAAATTCAATTTCAATTCCAACTCAATTATTTTTTGGGATTGAAACCCCCTAATGTATTCAACATTTGACTTCCGTTATGGACTAAACCCGTTTCGCAAGCCTGGCAAGCAACATCAATGGCAATTTCGATCAAAACCTACCAATTAGTAGAATAAGCGTTCCGATCAAAAGTTAATAATTAGGTTAAAATAACCTTCAAAATTCACTCGTCCGCAATTAATGCCCTATAATTTAGCATTCGAACATCAAAAATGGACATTTTATCAAGAATTTTAAACTGCTATGAAAAACATGCTAACCTAAATTTTGCAGATTACGATTACATCCCAACGGACGATGGCGGCCGGATCCTGGTCGATGGCTGGTGGGCCATGGTGCGCCACCCCAACTACATGGCGGACATCTTGTCGGCCTTCTCCTGGTGCGTGGTCACGGGTTTTGCGGACCCCCTGCCATACATTTACCCAGCATTTCTGGTTATCTTCTATCTGCACCGGATCCGCATCAACGAGGACATGTGCCGAAAGGAGTTTGGACCAGCCTGGGACGAGTACTGCGAGCTAGTGCCGCACAAGTTGATCAAGTACGTGTACTGAGGGAGTTGGAAAATTGACGCAAGGGGTCGGAGGTCAGATGATAACGCATGCTCGAGAAACTTTCGCGGAATGCGTTTTTGAGGGCGACTTTAGGTCCAAGTCACTTATTGGCGATTTGCCGACGATCCAGAAAACCAACATTTGGGTGTCGAAGTTCTCACAAACCGTTTCCGGTTATTCGAAACTCGTCGGTAAGTCGTCCATGAATGTCATATACCTCCTGTCTGTTTGTGGGACTTGGCGATGGTTAAAAATATTATTTTTCCTCAAATAATCTCGTTTATCGGTTATATTTTATTAACACGTCATTTTGAATAATGCTTTGGCATGCCCTGCAGTTTGGAATGATTTTACGCGATAAATGCAGAAGTGCACCGGTTACTGTAACCTTACTCACTATATGCATGCAAGTCTACTACAGAAATCTTAAAAAGACTATTTTATTATCACAATTGGAATATCTGCCAAGAAGTTTGGTAAGTTGTAAAAGGCTACTTTGTGAAATATGGCTCGTCCATATTAAGCTCCATTCCAAACAGGTTCCTTAATATATTTTCGTTGAAATCACTGTTAATCTACAATGTGTAATTTATAGTTTAGTTCACACACCTACTGAATAAAATCATGCGTTTATCTCGTGGTTGACTGTAAGACAATGTTTGGTGTTAAGAAAAGCACAAGGTTTTTCTTCTAAAACTACACCTGATTTACCATAACTGCGTATCACGTCAATTTTTCCATGTGAATTTCATGCAAAATACAACGTTACGAAATACAGCCGCAAGAAAATTTTAATGAGGTTTAGTACGCGGAATTTTACGGATTACAGACAACGCCAGCGGATTTTTCTTTACCGGAGTTGGATTATCCTCACCTTTGACATTCGCCGGCTTCTTGGAGCTTTGAGTTGAAGGTAACAACCCAGGTTTTGCGGGTTTTTTAGAATTTACAGAATTTTGAGATGCTGGTACATCATGATATTTCTTGTAATTTCGGGCATCGGGTTTCTTGTAGTTCTGAGAGACTGGCACTGCACCAGCTTTCTTAGAGTTTTGAGTCATGCTCAGTGCCCCACGTTTCTTGGACATCTTCCTGGGCCGTATAAGCAGCTCGAAAAGATTGAACTTTGGCCTCCTGGCCTTTGTCGGATCCTGGGGCGTCTGTGCCTCTTGAACATACATCGGAGGAAATGTAAGTTGTCTCGAATGACATTGCGAGAGCGGGGTCAAAGCAGACCTTCGTGGGCCTTGCAACGGCTGCTGGACAGTCTCATGGTCAAGATGTTGGATGTCTGGCAGACTGGCCAAGACACCGTCAAGCGTGACCAAGAAGGCATCGTCCACCATGCTTTGGCTGTTAAGTCGAGAACTCACCACAGGTCCAAAGCCAGCCAGCTGCCCTCCTTGGCCATTGATGATAGTGAAGACATGGTTTCTACCCTTCTGGAAGATGTCTTCCATGTTGAAGACCATCGCCAGTCTCAGAAGGGAGATGCACTCCTTGTTTTGAATATTCAGCGGTGTTTTGCCATGCATGAGGTGCTGGATCAGCCGGGCTAGGGCCTTCGGGTCGACGTTGGGTAGTACGATCTTTGACCTCTTAACTCCCAGACCACGGATCAGTGGCGATTGGACAGGCAGCAAGAAGGTGACCCCTGAAGCCACGACCTCCACAGAAAGCGACTCGTGATTTTTGGTCTGTTTCTGCCAATGGGGCCTGTCGAATGATGACTCTGATGACGACCACGAATGCTGAAAAACGAGTCCTTGAAAATTTATGTTCTCTTTGCAAGTAAACTTCCCTTGGCTTCTTTGCACAAGCATTTTGGACGCTGAGTGAAGCTCCTAGTTTAAAACAAATCATGGAAAATGATGCAAACAACTTTAAGCACTTTATGCTGCTCCAAATGATACCAAATTGAGAGTAGAGATGGCAAATATTGATGGCGTTTCTAAAATGTGGGCGTAAATTTTTAGCTTGGACAAGTGACAATTACAAATTTGGTAGGTAATATGTCTTCTGACGTTTTACGATTTTTAGAAAGTGTCGATATTTTTTTAACAACTTTTTGATTGATATTTACAAAGCGTGACTTACCGAGAATTCATCATCTTCGGAACTGCTGGACGTCATTTCCGGATAAATTCAGACATGAAATTTTGCATAACAAATGACATCATTCAAGAACATAGTCGTTTGCAAATTTCGTTAACATTTCGTCAACTTAACTGCAGTTTAGTAATCATTATTTATTTATTTATTTATTTTTAAAAATCCGAAACATAAAAACAGAACGTCATATTTGAATGATTACATGTTATAACCAGCATCGGCACGCTTTCTTTTAATAGCGCACGTGACCACGCCCGTAATTGACAACTTGCACGCAGTTTGCATTAACGCGTGCATGCAGGAGATGTGTATTTTGAATGCCACCAAATGCGTAGTTTTGCAGAAACTGAAGACAGGCGATAAGTTTTGTTTAGAAAATAAGTTCAAAGTTCGTCCTAATGCTGACGAGCATATGCTTAATTATGATTGTTAAGGCCTAGCCAATGCTCAAAATTTCAAGCAATTTCCTATCTTCTAACTTCCAAAACGTATGTAGAGCCAAGTATCGACATGGTTGCACGCAATGAATACTGCAAATATATTAAGTACAACGCATTTAATCGACTTCCGATATGCAAATGACCTGTTTTGCAGAGTAATAAATCAAACTGACCCGCTTCCTGGCTGACAGAACTTAATAAAATAACCTGGCAAAGGTATAAAATTGATGTTGATCTATTGCTATTTAAGTATGCATGTAGGTTGTAGCAAATTATGCCATTAAAAACCATTAGTAAATCGACTTGATTGATCAATAAACGTATCACTGCTTCGAAAAAACGCGATGTTAGTGCATTGCAACGCACCATTTCCAAGTACATTAAATAAAAATACTGAATGTTTTCTTCGAATTTGACAATTTGACCATGTTATCAGGCATGGATAATACAAATCTTTTCGTTTTATCGGATTGCAAATAGAAAATTTGGTAAAGATTTGACGAGGATCCCCGAACTGATCTGCTCACATCCTCTAAAACCATGCTGGTAGCACTACCATAGCTCTTGACTAGTATTCCATAAGTACATGCTGTACCCCCCGGGAAGCTAAACACGGAATGCAATTATGCACCATTTGTGCGATGCTAAAAGATTAGCTTTCAGGCGGCTTTGCGTTTCTGACTCGCGCTATCGCGAGTTAAGTGCCTGCTTACCAAACGCCAATTTATTGATTGGTTTTCGGTTGATGTTTCATTCATGAGCAGCCCGGCTGTTGCCAGTGGCTATGCCCAATAAACACACGTGACCCGCTGTTCAATACCTATCTTAAATTGGCACAAGTGTTGCCAGTGCCTTACTGACACACTTCGACTAGGGTTGCATGCCTCGACCATGGACCCAAAGAGTGACACCCGACTCGTCAACGGTGCTCAGTTCCAGTTGAACCCCCAGGCCAAGTACAACAAATTATCGGAAAAGTTAAGACAGGTGACCAACAGTGATTTGCAGTGCTCCATCTTCTGTGGGGGCAAGAAATGCAAGTACGAAAGTGCCAATTGGGACGACAAGGACATGGCTGTCGCTGGCTTGTATTCACACTGGTAAGATCAGCTTAAATTTAATTTGACTGCACAAAAATTCCAGATAAGTGCACAGTAAACGCATACTGTTACACCTCAATATGCAAACTGCTATTTTTTGTGATACCGTTCTGACTCAACGCTGTCACATTCCCATTCCATAACCACAATGCTGTAATCCCTCACATTTTGACCCAACAACTGAACTCTATTATGCTTTCCATTCAGGACCTGCACTTTTATTATAACTTCCATTTTGCATCATTGATGTGTGATCTTTCAGTCTGTCTTAACTATGGTGGTGTTACAAACGTGTATTTTATTCTCATTCTCTCTTCCATGCATGAGTTTTCTATATTGTATATCAATGCTGTTACGTGTTCTGTATATACCAGTTTTATCTCAACAATTGTGTTGAATCCCCAATTTTTACATGTATATTGCGACACTACTGCAGAATTATCATTCATGTTTGGCAATAAACCGAATATGTGAGCATATTCGTTTTGCATATTTTAGCTAAACTTTCAAATATAAATACATGTATATTTCGAATCTTTGAAAACATGTAAAAAATTGCCTCACTGCACAGTACATGTACATGCAGCAAATTTCGACCATTTCAGGCTTTTCGAACAACAATAAAAGCATTTTTTTAAAATCAAAATTTAAACATTTCCAATACATGTATGAGTATACTATACTTAATTCTGGCTATTTATTTGAACAATACCTGCATATTCAAAAACTATCAAAGTTATTTCCAAACTTTTCTTGAACGATATGCATTTCAAATTACTCCCACTGGGAACATGAGAAACTTTAGTAACAGTGACAGAGATACATGTACAGTACATGTAATTAAGCTTGGTGAACTCTGTTAAACAATTGGACTTAACTTTGATATACATGTACAAAGAAAATGATCACACAATGGAACCGAACTCCAGTCTTCAGTAACTACGGAGCCACCCAATCGGTTATAGCAATTTGTAGTCATAACTACAAAGACAATTTTCCCTGGCAAGTCAATCAATATATTGAACACATATCATAACTCACCTTGGCCCAGCTGGGGGCCGACCTTGGAGGATTTGTTAGTTATGACACGCGTGGAAAATGCAGCAGAGCGTTTCTCAATTTCTCAACCCAACAATTTGCCCTCTTTCTCGATTGCCAGAAGTATTAATTATCGATGATCCTCATTAAGCTTCATAACCTCATTAGTCTGGCAGACTTCTTACATGCCTGCCAATTATTTAAGGAAACTAATTATCCTTTTCGCACTCCGTGACTGAGACAGCTCAATTATTAATTGGAAGTCAGTTGGACAATGGCTCATCAAATGATTGTCAAATGTCTCCATATTTCGGTCAAAATGTTGTGTGTGGCCGAACTGAGCAGTTCGATATTTTACGGGGCAGGCGTGTTATCGATAGCCTGTAATCAATCTAAATGTATGAGTGCGAAGTGGCCAGGGTGACATGGCAGGGTGGAGACAGTGCACGATAAGTTGAGAGAACCGTCATGGTAACTTAACATTCATGATCGTTTCCATGACAATCAATGTCAATACCGTATCATTTCATTATTCCACTTTCACATTCACGGTCAGCGACCTGCAGTGTAGTCTACATGTACATGTACATATACTTGTATATTAGTTAATGTATTGACTGGCATGCCATAGAACAGTACTATGTTTACAGTGTTTCTTTACCCCTTTTTGCAGGGTGACAGATGATATCTTGGCTATGGCCCGGCCCAACGATGCAGCAATAGAGAAATTTGATATAGTCGAGCAGTTCCAAAGGTAGCACTGAGAACTCAAATTTGTATGTAAACAAGTTTTGGAACATATTCTTAGCACATCCCATTTCAACAACTAACTAGTAGCGCAATACCAATGAATACCAGTAACAAGTCACACAAGTGTTATGATTTATATGTGAGAATTCGATTTACAGGTTGAATATAAAATCCATAATAAACCTCCAAACCAGAGGCGAACACTCCAACTGCGGTAATGCACTACACGAAAGCGGTTTCTCTTACAATCCTCAGACTTTTATGAAAAACAATGGTAAATATACCGTATTTGATGCCATATCTTACGTTAGGATTATATATTCAAACCATGCATTAAATCAGCTGTTTCTTAATTTATTTCAGTATTTTTCTATAATTTTTCCATGTAAGTATCGTAGGAATGTCCATCAGCAGGGTGTCTACAGGATTGGTTAAATAGGAGCAATGAATAAAAGACCCTCAAAAAAGCCCTTTTTAACTGCCTTTTTTCAGTTAAAAAAGTTATCTACTTAAGGACAACTTTCCATTTTTAATTAACTTTAATCAGTTGTTTCATTTGGAGGTAGCAGTTTATTTTTTAAACTGATAAATAGTTGTACTCACAGAACCGGTATTCAGAATTGTTAAACAAATTTTACAACAGTCCAGCGATAATCCAAAGTCATAAAAATAAATAAATGCCAATTTAACGATTATTCAAAGAATTTAAAGGCCTAAATTACCATTTATGGCTTTAAGTAGACACCCTGTGAAATGAAACTCCATACTTTTTCTTATTATAAATTATGAAGTTGAGCCAAAATAATCCAATATCATTTCGAACGTTCATCTACCTGTTTGTAAAATCATTTCTCATTATGTATCCATATTAGCAAGTAGATGCTAAACAACTTTAGTAACCAAATTGTAAATTAAAACGAAACGTTTGCTATTGAAGCAAAATCTTGTCTGATTACGTCACAAGCTTTTACAACATGAAAGTATCAAAAGATGCCGCTATATAATAGCTTCTAATATTAGATTGTGTAGAAAATGTGGCGTTTCATTCCCAAAATAACCCACTAATTTTACCTTGTTTGCAATGATATCGAAGAAAGGATTATGGAGTGGCATCACGCGATTTCCTGCTAGATATGGTCAAAGTGATGGCGTTTGCCTTATTGGAAGGAAAGGTGGCTATTCATTGTCATGCAGGGTTAGGTAAGTAAGCCTAGTGCTTTGACAAATCATGCATACAGTTTGCATCATGGGAATATGACGAAGTTAAGTGCCAACATAAAAACCAACCTTGCAAAAATTAAGGCTAACCATTTGATAGTATTATGAGAAATATTTGATGTATTCGCAAATACATATATGAAAGCCTAAAGGTTTTGCAACGCTGTCATTTCTAATTACGTGCCGTAAAATTTATTTTTGTAGTACAAAATCTTTTGGAAAACGCCTTGATTTTAAAAATCTTCATTCGTTGGTTCAAGTCTTCAGAAAAACGTGAACCAGGAAGGAGTGCACACCTATCAATAAATACATGCATTATCCAAGGCTAATTTGCCCTTTCTTGGCAAATTTAATTGTTATGTTTCTCGAGCCAAACTGCTTTGCGCTTTTGTATCGTGGCCAGAAATAGAGACAAATATGCTTAACAATTTATAGGTCGTACTGGCGTGCTAATTGCATGCTACTTAATTTACTCGTTGAGGGTGAACGCTAACGAGGCAATAAGATATGTCCGCTTCAAACGGTGAGCACTAATCAATGAAAATCGATTGAATGAAAAGTCCACTTTTATGCACCAGCAATAATTTCTTTCTGTTCCTTTGTAGTCCAAAATCGATACAAACCAGGGGGCAAATCGTATGCGTTCAAGAATTCGCCAAATACATTTCTCCGAGTTTCGTCATATTTACAAGGTTTTGCTTACATATTTACGAAGAAACACTGGATATTCACCACCTTGGGAACCAATTCCGATTTTTACTTTTTAAACTGTCTTCCGCATTTCAGAAACAATTCGAGCAAGGAAGAAGGGCTGACATTCAGCCAATGTCTTCAACGTCAAAGCAAGATCTTGCACGGTTACGAGGCTAGGGAGTTAAAATTTATACCGAAGGTATGAACAAATTCAAAAGTTTGCCATAATTATCAAGAACAGCAATCCTAATCTGTATATTACAGATAGTGTACATAATATGTCAACGACTCCTACACCTCTGTCACTGCATCGAAGAGCCCAACCCAGTCAGTGGTGAGGATCAGAACGAGCGCGTGGCCATGCCTTTCTGGAAAGCTTACATCTCCTCCACCGTCATCAGCCCATTGAAAACACGTAGTTTCTCTGACGTCACAGCCCCCAAAAAGCTGGTGCACAAGCTGGAGCGCAAGACCTCTACCAGCACCCTGGTGGAATGGTCTCTGTGCAGCACCCCATCGAGGTCCGAAAGCATTCAGGAATCCCCAACCCCCTACATTTCGGCCTCCTTGCCCAGTATTGGAGCCCTGGCCGCCGAGGACCTACGAGACTCGCTGCCATTGGCTTACTCGAGCTGGGACGAGGAAACGGAAGAGCTGGGGCCTCCAGGTCTGGTCGATTTGGGGAAGCTGGAGGACTCACTTAGCCTGTTCAGCCTGAGCAGCATGGACGAGGAACAAAACACCTCAGTGGTCAAGGATGTTACTGGCAATGCCTGCTATCAAGAGTTGGTGTCCAAAACCGAACTTGGAAAACAGTGGCCTGAGGAGAAGCCAGCCACACTACGGTCAGCCAATGAGATAGCCGCACTCTTCCTTGCATGGAAGACCCTGGACGACTTTTCCAGCGAGTTCCAAGATAAAGTCAAGAAATATCAGGTAAGACGTCAGTGTGGATACAGTCGCTTGTGAACTGAGGTATAGGAGAACATATGCACCTAGTAACCTAAAGACATACATGTAGAAGATGTGTCAAAGTACACGTAAAAATGCTCGTAGGATGTATGTCAAGAAAGACCACAAAGTAACGTATTGTTCAGAAATAACGGGTGATGATGAAGTTCAAATGATTCCAGAACAATGGAATGCAGATAAGAAAGAAACAAAAGGGTCATGCTGTAAATCTGATAGTTTTGGAAATACGTTCGTGATAGGTTCAGCAATGCAGTGTGGCAATGAATCACATGGAATTCGACCAGTCATGTATTGAACTTAATTTAGCCACAATAAGTTTTGACCAGTAAAAATTGTTCTTCCAGAAAGATCTGAACGAACACATAGCCACCTGGGAACTGCTGGCTCATGAAAACGATCCCGTGATGCTCGTTTCTCTGATGTGCACGTGGTTTCAAGATTTAAAAGTAAGGCTGCTGTATTGCTTCTATAGAAATCTGTGGTGATGCATGTAGAAATTGCTTTTTGAAAGTTAGAAGGATGTTTACCTGTTGTTACAGTTTAATATTAAATATTTTCACATTTCTCCAAAAAAAACATTTTCTTTAATTTGCATCCAAATTTCGATATTTCACATTAACTAAAATTTCAGGAGCCAGCTTATGGGGACATTGAGTTGGAAGCACTTAAAAGACTAAAGGAAGACAATGTGACATCTGTTTTAGCAAGTATTCCCATTGTAAGTAATCAATATGGCATGTTCTAAACGAGAGCTGCTCAATCTTTAGTTGCAGCAGAATTATCATACTTGGCCATTGAACTTCCCTGGTTTATATCCTTGCAAAATTTAACAATTGTTGTTAAATCTGATTTTGTTACATTTTAGGGTCAAAGATTCACAACGGAATATTTGGTTCGATTTGTGTGTCAACTGAACCCACTATCGGACGACACTCGAAATTCACTACTGGATCGTTTCACTGATTTGTTGAGTGGCACTCGAGGGAACCTGCAATTGGGTACCACAATTTCAATACTTTGCAAGTTTGCAATTTAAGCGATCTGATCTGGTTAGTGAAATGTTTTAATTCTTTCAGGACGCTTTTCGAGGAAGTTAGCTGAACTGCTGTGTCGCGTTAGTTCGCCAATTAGTCGCTAAACGCATAAAATCGAGTGATAGAATCTATGACGCGAATGCTAACATGGACATATAGGGCTTCACATGGTTTTATTTGTTACGCAAACTGCACCAGGATAAAAAAGAAAACTTGCAAGCTGGCTTGCACATTTATCGAGTTCACGATTTTTATACCGGTACCGGTATCGGTATACAGTTTACCTGTGAGATGTACATTTTGAAACATTAAAAGAAAATTGAAATGAATGTTACAGCATGGGATCTGACCTTACAATCACAGTACAATCACAGTACACAGTAATGCCTATTGCATGGCTTTACTTTTACAACATAAGAATTGAGCTTTCATAGTTATTTAAATTATAGTGAAACAAAGGTGTTTTTAACATAATAAGGCGTTTCGCAAATTGTACACAATTCACACAATTCAGCCCTCGACTTTCACATTTTCATTTGGCAGACACTTCCTATATCGTGTACTTTTTTCAACCACCACTTTTAGAATAATGCTGTCGTTTTTTAAATAAGTCGAAGTTTCCAGCTTTCGACAATCTACTTCTCCCAGATAATACTTGAAACCGTCTATTTTCGGTAATCTTGATCTGCATACTTTCAAAGGGGTTTCATCAATCGATCCTGAAAGGTCTGAAATCGTTGCATTTACTTGCAAGTAGCCAGGTGGGGCTAGTATAGCATCAAATTCGCCATGGACTACTTGCAAGTAGAATAAAATTGAACATTCTGAGAATGCCAAGCGAACTTTCATCCTATACCCCTCAACGGAATAGAAATATTCACTCCATAGATAGTCAAAGTTGGAATATTCCATCACATCCTGCTTTGTCTTAGCGTAATTCTCAACGTTCCAAAACAGAACGCCGTTTTTGGAACAACATTTCTTGTACAGCATGCTAAGCGGCTCGATTAGTATGTCCACTTCAATTTCATCAACGTCCAAAGCATGCAGTTCCAAACCCGAGACAGAGTTGAATAGTTCAACACCAAAAACACCTTCCATCCAGTCTGCCGCATCTGCACTGCCAAAGCCTGGTTCTTGTACTATTCTAAAATGTCGTTTAGTCTTGTCGTCGCCATTAGAGGTAATCACAAAAGTCCTTCGATGGTAATATATGACTTGGGGTGAATCTAAAATGTCTGGATCTTCAATTGTCTCGATGCACAAAAGGCATCTGGTAAACACTGAGGACATTTTGATAGTCTTTATGAAGCATATTTTTCCTCTCATTTTTATGCCAAGGTCCATGTTTGTGAAGACGTCACTGGAAATGTCCTTTAAATTAAGCACAACATTTTTCCATTTGGAAATCGTCCATTTAAACTGGGTTGGGATTGTCGGCGTTTCATCGTTCTTCAGTTCAGCAACCTTGAATGAAATGGTACCAGTTTTGAAAAAAAAATTATGTCAAATTAAGTCGACAAAATGGTATACAGTTGAGCATGCACCTTACTTCCCTGTATGTTCCGCTCCATCAGTTCTGAAATATAAAAATATATAGCGGAATAAATATAAATTTAAAAACTGCATTAAGGATATTTATAAAATAACTCTAAGCTCTGTAGCTCTAACCTTTAACTTGCGTCCTTAATTGGACTACTGCAGTATTTCCTTGCTGAGCGGTTTCATTGATAATTTTCTTAACAGAATCTGTTTCTTCTTTAACCTTTTGCTCCAGTGACTTTAAGATTCGTGCGTTATCAAGCTCAGCGTTTTCTTGAATCATCTCTGTCGTGCTTTTATTCTCCTCCTCCAACTTCATGCCAAGACATTGGATTTCGCATTGTATCATTTTCAAAGATAGCTCGTCACTTTTTAAATCAATCTTTCTTATCATTTGCTCAGCAATGTCAGAGGCGATACCAGGCCTCAATTTATCCAATCGTAAATCTAGGGCTTTATCTCTTTGGTCGTTTGAGCGTTCGATTTCCTCTCTAATTTCATCTTTGTTTGCTGCAAGTTTTTCGTCAATTAGGTTGGTTATAAAGTCCTTTAAATCTTTTCTCAACTTGATAATTTCCTCTTCTAACTGAAATTATAAAACAATGAAAGACACAACGAAAACATCTGAATACATTTTGTGTTTTCTCTTTAATTTGTTTACCTGTTTTGTGTACTCATCTCGTGCCGATGGATCCCAACGTTTCTGTAGAAGATTTTTACTAGAATAAGTGCACTTCTTCTCATGAATCTTGTAAAGAAAAAATAGCCTACCCTTTAGGTTTCAGAATTTCTATTTAAAAAGTCTTAAACGGCTGTTAATGATTTATGGCTGTAATAGCCATGACCACACATGACCACACATCTGGTGCGTTAAAACATGCATCCAAATAATATTTTGTGTAAAACTTAAATTACCAATATATCAGCTAGAGCAATGACATCTTTGCATCCATTTTGTCGATATTTGCAATAGGTCTGCAAAGCGTAAACTTCACGTTCAAACGTTAGGTTTTGTGTTATCTGTAAAATTTGATTTACAAAAAGTTTAAAACATATCAGCTGAATATATCAGCATTAAATTGTTAGTAACACCTCATGCAAAAGTCATGTGGTGATAAACATGAGGTGATAAACATACTTGATCGATGGACGAATTACTACAATTTCCGATTGGACACTGCTTTTTGTAGATTTGACCGTGGCATTTAGCACAAAAAATGTGCTTGCAAGTGGCTACATAGTGGTAAAGGGCAACTTGACCACATTTGCTGCAGCTGTATGGCTCACAATCAGCGGGGTTTACGAATTTTATAGAGGATAAAATGGCTTGCAACTTGGATTTCTCCAAGGCTGAAAAAAATACGCATGCACTGAGAAATCAGAATAATTGCTTAGATCATCTTTCAGGAAACAAACATAATTTTACTCGATTAAGGACACTTACTGTAATAAAAAAAACAAAATTTAAGATTACACTTATTAGCATGATACATATTCTTTAAATGCAGTTTATCACAGTTTAGTGTTGTGGTTCAGGGCAACTTGGGGTAGCACACCGAATTTTAGGTTATACTTGTAGTTAGTGTAAATCAAACTCTATAGGAAAATATTTTTTCAATGCTTTTTTCGCTTTATTTGATTAATTCCTAATGTTGATCCCATTAATTTTCTACAATGTACAGGGAGGCCTCACCGTTGTTGAGAACAAATGCATAAGTATGAGATATTGAAAGCTGATTGTGTTTATAACATTAGAAAATTTATTTACACATATTTTTCAAGTGATTTTGAGTGATTCTGATTAAATGAACTTGTTATTAACATTATTTCAACCGATTAAAAAGTGATTATCTAAGTTCTGAAGATAATTGTACTTACATGAAAGTAGTGTGGCTGCGTTAGACGCCATTAGGCAACATGAACTCTCAAATCGTTTTTCGTGAAATGGCATGGAAATATGCAATTTATGTAAGTGACCTCACAAAGCTCTTTGAAATTTCACGTTTTTTTTAATGTTGACTCATAACGGTTGCCTTCGTATTAAACATTTTTGGATAAGTCATCAGAATTTTGATATAGCCTGTATCTTATCTGTCAGATAATAATGATAATAATTTCACGACGCCCATAACATAAATGACGGAACACCAGCAATTGGTAGTAAAAAATAAATATTTAAAAAATGAGGACATTATTTTTGTTCAAATTAATTCCTTTAGGTTTTAGAAGTTATGTTATCGTAACCTTCCACGCACATGTTTCTCTTTTAAAAATAACGTTGGCTTAGTTAGATTATTTTAATAAGTTGCATAATACGCAAAATGACGATATGCCAACGCTATGACATGAACCAGACTGGCAAAATTAATTTTCTAAATTACCAGTCGAGCTTAGCATTTAGTTTAAAATGGTTCTTAAAACGCCCCTCTTTATTCTATTTTTTGTATTCGTAATTATCTTGAAGGTGAATGCCCAATCAAAAGGTTAGCATTGCATAAAATTCTCTACATTTCACGAGGTCTAAAACTTAAGTGATATCTAATTTAATTTCGACTCATGTAACTGTGGGTTCCAACTTCCCTTCCAAATTCAAAACTTTCAGCATGCTTTTAACAGCTTACTGATTTGGAGGATTTTCCAAAATGATTGTAAGAAAAAAGTATGTCGAAACATTTTCAGAAACAGATTTCAACAAAGTTCATGATGCGGAAGACCGACTCAGACTTGATTTAATGAAGAAATATTCGACAGAGATTTTACCACCCCATAATTCTACATCGCCTGTTGTGGTAGCCGTGGATTTGCATATTGTGCTCGTAAAGGACTTGGTAAGTGCACTTAAACCAGTTGAAACATGTACAGTAGTTTTTCAGAAGGTTTTACTCAGCTTATAATAATGGAAGCTATCATTTAGGATGCAGCATCTCAAACTTTGACGACAGAAAATTTTCTATTTTTAGTAAGTATAAAATAAGATTACGTTGCTCCACAAGGAAAAATTACATTGAAATTAAATTGTTACATACCGGTAGTAACATGCCAGAAAGCTAAAACCGATACTAATTTCTAGGACTGGAATGATTCAAGATTAGCATGGGAGCCTGTTAACTATGCCAATATAAACAGTGTTCGATTTCCATCTTCCATGATTTGGAAACCAGATGTGCATGTGTTCAACAGGTGATGATTTACCACAACTTTGAATGTGTTTCCAAAGGCGAATATTTTAAAAACCTTCCAGATTTAAAAGTAATTCATTCTGAATATTAAATGGAGTTTAATTATAAAATGCTTGCACTACTTTGAGCCAATATGAAGATACATGCTGTTACATGCATTGCAAACAATCCAATGTAAGATAGCTCTGTTTCGGTTATTTGGGTATACCTGTATCTTTAAACATTTTTAATTATGTTTTTAAATATGCTTGCAAAAATATTGAATCATAATACAATTTGCAATTCAATTTCAGTACATGCGTTTCGAGATGCGTAATCTCAAAGGCGTACTTTTTGAAATACATTTTTTATGAATGGAATACATCTAAAACCAATTGCCTTACTTCCAATTTGAATATAGTTTTCCAAATGAAATAATTTTGAAATTCGCTAACTAATATACCTCAAAGAAATTTATTTTAAATGCAGATATAATTATGCAGGTGTTTTGCCTTCAATATGAGATGGCAATTGATATTTTATATCATGATTACCGTAAAGTTACTCCAAAAATGCACCAAATGTTTCAGACAACCCCTTTTCTAAGAAATAATGAAGAAACCTGATTCATTTTTAAAGCGGGAAGATGAACGAAATGGATTCTGCAAAGACACACACGTTTGCAGTTGTAAACAATAAAGGTGGTGTTCAGTGGGTACCATCTGCCACACTACATTCCCTCTGCAGTGTTAACCTTAAATACTATCCCTACGACAAGCACACGTGTAGATTTGAATTCGGTTCATGGACATTTTCTGGGGATAACTTGGACATAGCCCTGCATACTGATCAGGTAAGTGCATGCTACTCGCGCAATACAAAACTGGTACAAACTTGGAGTTTTACCAAATCATTTCAGATTGCTCAAGAAGATTTGATGAGATTTACAGAAGCCTTGCAAAATCCATAATCAAGTTTTGTTGTTAAAGACATCCATGCATATGACTAACGTTTGGAACGAGGCTGGTATATGGGAAATCGTCGGGTCCACAGCAGTCAAGAACATTTGGACCTATCCCTGCTGCAATGAGACCTATCCGGATGTGACGTTTACTGTAACGTTACAGCGTCGATCACCGTTTTACAAAGCTGCGATTGGGTGCCCTTTTATCGCTGCCATTCTTCTCCTACTGACATCTCTCTGGATTTCTCCATTGACCTATCACCGGATCATCCTTCTGACAGTTTCATTCTCTACTACCATTGCCCTTCTGATGCACCTGAAGTCAGAACTACCACCAGTTGGAAAAGACCTCCCAGTAATAGGTATAAGTTTGAATGGGACATTTCGAACTTAAAAAGATAAGTTATGTGTATGTGTGTGATAATTTATCATCATGTGGCATTAATTTCAGTGACGTTTTGTGGAATTTTGTTGATGCTATCCGCCCTTGCAATTGGGTACAGCACTGTTTTCTGGATATTTGCCAATTCTAAACAAACTAGCGATGTTCCCGAGTGGGTGAAAAAAATATTGCAGCATAGAATCCTCAGCGTCATTTGCATTATGACACCTATTGAGATTGTGAGTAAAAATGTAACTGTTGATAATAAAGGTAGCTTAAAGAACATGTACAAGTAGGTAAGGGTGAATAACACTCACAAGTTGTTAAAGCTAAAGTTTTAATCTATTATTATTCTCTCCACAGGAAAATCATGGATATACATGTAAGAAGGCGTGGTTGACGTTCTTTCAGTTAATTGACAGGATATTTTTTGGTGTGTGTCTGATAATTATCTTCGCTACAATTGCAACATCAGGATAAATTATGCGTCAATATGCAGTATCTTAATATAGTCATCAGAATGAACAGTATGTTTACATATTCTGCGCTGTGCTAACACATTTTGTCAAATGTAAACAACGACAGTGCCTAAACACATCGAGTAAATTACAAGCTTATCTTAGAACTCTACTATTTAGAGATATAGTTATAGAAAATATGAACTTATGATAAGTATAGAGATAAGTTATGATAAGTATAGAGATAAGTATATAATATGAATAGAGAATATGAGCTTATCATAAGTATTGAGATAAGTTATGATAAGTATAGAGGTAAGTGTATGATATGTATAAAGAATGTGAACTAATATACGATAAGGCTTTTTGTTCATTTGTTCCGAAATTTGAAATGATACATGTATATCTGCTGTCATTTGCTTCGACTTTTGCTATGCATTCAGTTTCTTTTTTAAGTTGATCTTTCGTTTTTGAGAAATTTCTATTCTTTTTTTTGGGGATTTTTATAAAAAAATTTTTTTGCCCAGCTTGATTTTTTTTCTACATGTATAAGCAATGATGCCTGATCTCAGCTTATCGACCTGTTCTTCTTACTAAATTAAATTATCGTAAATCGTGAATGTGAAGGTTGTTGGATGAATTGCAATTTTCGGGGAAGTTCATTTTTCGAGATATAGTATTTATTTGAAAAAGTACGAAGTGTTGACATTTTGGAGATTAAAGCAATTACGACAGGAAAATAAGTTAACAACGCCATAAATCGTTTAAATGTTTCTGAAAATGGCACGAACCACTTTCTCCATCGAAAAATTTCTCTATTGGTAGCTATTGAAATTGAGCGGATGTGCTAATTAAAACTGCCCATATAATTCATGGTGGACAATTTGAAGAACACGTGCAATGGCCGCTGAATGCAGTTTCAAAACGAACATCTCCACGACAAGGTCAAATTTGAAGTAGCGATTATACCACTGAAACAATTTTTCATAGTCAGAAGCAGAAAAATTCATTCACTACATGTTATCTCTGCAAACAACACTGCCTTGGTTAACTTCAGAATAGAGTAAAGAATTCAAAATGACGAAAATTATTTTTGGTTTTCTCTTGCTTCTCGGATATATTTGTTTCTCGGAATTTTTCGTACGCTCACAGGGTAAGCTTGTTCATTGATTTCCAAAAAAGATTCAAAACGTCTTACAAATATTTATTATTTATGTTAGAAGATGTTAGTAAGAGCGATGTTCATGATGCAGAAGTCAGGTTGAAAAGTGACTTACTGAAAAATTACACAAAAGACGTTCTGCCCCCACATAATTCATCATCACCAGTTGTTATCAGCACAGGGATGTCGCTCATAGCCATAATAGATTTGGTAAATACTCAAGAGTTATAGTAAACCCAGATAGACAATATGTTCCAAACGTCCTTATCACGAGTTCTTTTGTAGGATGCGAAAACTCAAACCCTAACGTCCGAGGCATGGCTCAAATTGGTAACTTAAAAAATCCCCTTGAAAGTAAACGATTTTTCAATAAGGTTTAATACATCATTTAATCGCTATTCTGGTTTTTAGATCTGGAAGGACTCCAGATTGAGTTGGAATGCCAAAGATTACGCTGGAATAGACGTAATTCGAATGGCAACACACAAGGTCTGGCAGCCAGACATTGAACTGTATAACAGGTAACAATACATCGCGATACTAGAAAACTATATGTGTCTATGCATTTCAAAATATTTTGTACATGTCATGCTTTACTCCAAAAAAAAGAATCGAAAGTGCATCTCTGAAAATAATTTTTGACCAACATTTGGGTATAATTAAGAGTGCTTTTTAAAAATATGTATACTGAATTGCACGTGTGAATTGCCTGCATGCAGCGCTAAGTCATCCTTTAGTAATTTTTCATGATTCAAATGTAAGATTGGATGTAAATATACATTTTTTTCATTTCTCTTGTCACCGTAATTAAGTATGATGATGGCAAGAAGCTGATTGCTTACCGAGCTTACACTGTGATTTTAACATTTTTCGTTTATTTTTTAATTTGATTATCATAGTGCAAAAATGAGAGAAATGGAAATGAAACCTGATGTTTTTCTTCTCCTGTATCCTGAGGGGACAGTGGTGTGGATACCCCCTATTTCGTTTTACAGCCTTTGCGAGGTGGACCTCAGGTATTATCCATATGACAGACACAACTGCACATACAAGTTCGGTTCATGGACGCATGATGGCCACCACTTGGATATGGAACTTTATATGGACGAGGTAAGCAAAGCATTTTTTGGCGGATAACACCATAAAGCGTGACCGGACCGACATTGTTAACGTTTTTAAGAAATTATTTCAGAAACGCATAGCTTTGGAAGATGCCTGGAACACCGGTGGTGAATGGGAAATCATTAATACTTTCGCTCTCAAGACATCTCGTTTTTATGCGTGTTGCTCAGAGCCCTATGTTGACGTCACGTTTTCAGTCATACTTCAGCGCCGCTCGCCATTTTACAAAGTTGTCATTTTGTGTCCTCTAATTGTCAGCTCTTTCCTAATTCTGGCATCCTTCTGGATGTCAGCAGCATCATACCAGCGTGTGACGCTCAACGTCCTTTCATTTTTCACTGTCGTTGCACTTCTGATGCACCTTTCAACAACACTGCCTGCCGTGGGGAATAACTGTCCCATCGTCAGTAAGAGTTTGTGTGCATTTTAAGCGACAATTTAAAATTCATCACTTTGAAACTATTTCTTCTATGTTAGTAAATGCAAGGTAAACTCCAATTTTTTTTGCATTTTTAGTGATATTATGCGGCATCCTGATGATGATGTCTGCTTCGGCATCAGCCATCAGCATTATTTTCGTGTTACTTGCTCGCTCCAAGAGCAATGAACAAACTCCAGAATGGGTAAAGAAGCTTGTGCAAAGTCCCATTATGAAAATATTTTGCGTCGCTATACCAACGTACGACGTAAGTATTGAAACATTTCATGAAATTACTTAAAAGTGGTCAAGGAATGTCAGGGAAGTCAATTTGAGAATTTTGGTGGAAACTGGTATTTTTGATGTAAAAAGGCAAATTTTACTCTTTGAAATGATGAAAATGTGTATCTATGTAGCATTCTGAAGTTTTAATTATACCGTATATACACTGTATATAACAATATTATAATCTATGTTACAAACCAATTTATGACGAGTGTGTACTTGGGGTGTTCAATATAATGTACATGTACATAAAATTCCAATGAGGCGCAATCTGATAACAATGATAACACATTATCTTAAGTCAATATCAATAGACTAGTGGCACTAAAGCGTCATGCAATTTTCCCTGGCTTTCAGAATGTTGAAAGTAACGGAGTGGATTATTCGCTGCACCTTGTTCCAGAAGACGATTCCAAAGATTCGAGAAGTTCAGCGATCTTCAAACCAAATACTTGTATGATGCTTTTCACCCTTATTGATCGATTGTTGTTTCTTATTTGCTTCATAATCATCACTGCTGTTATGATATCTGCTTCTGCTTGAGTTCAGGTCCCATCATTTTCAAAGAATTCAAAAAATAATTGGTTAAACCATTACTACTTATAGTGGAATTCTAACCGCAAGTTTCGTTGATCATTGTTAATGTCCAATTAAGAACGTTACAGCTGGTTGCTTCTTTGTGCGTAAATTGTCAAACCTTTTAATTTCTGTTTTCATATTGCATTTCTCGCCATATTTGCTGTAATAAAATTGTACTCTTGTATTGTTTTTCAATCTGTTCCGAGTTTAAATTGTTGGCAATCTTTCAGAGCAATGGAGCTATGAGTGTTTGCCAGGGTGGTTCACTTATGATAATTCAACGCTGGGATAAAAACGTTAGTTTTTAAACAAGAAACAAAATATTGGACTCTTAAGCTTACAGTATACACTGTAAGTTACACAATACAAATGCAAATTCGTAGTAAAAGATGCAAAAACAGGCAAAAACCTTTAAACAAGAAGCGATAGTAGGTCTATATCATATTTTCATTCATACTCTAGTACAAATACAAGATTGCTAATAAGTTTGTGTTGAAATTCAGCGTGTTGTAATTCAATTAATAAATGTGTACTTTGTTGGATATTTATAGCTTCTTACATCCGGCATATTCAAAGACGGCAGTTAAGTTATACAGTATACCTTGTAGAACATGGTAACTTGTTGGAGGATGACGTCCGTTGTAGCCAAACGCAGCGCTGGCGAATTTACTTATCGCCAAGGACACATTTTTGGGTAACTTTACTGGCCTATATATTTCTTAGACTCGATCTCGTAATGTTTCCTATAAATTAGCAATTCCTTTTCATGAAATGGAATTAGATAAGATGGTTGCCAGTGAAATGGCAGGATGTGCCTGTTAATAGTGCTTTCTTAAGGCATGGTCTACGATTATTTACAGTAGCCTAAGCCCGTTTACTTTCAACACCAACCTCATCACGAAAAGGTTAAATTTGAGGACATGGCTTGCCAGTGAAATTGAAATACATTTACACTGTACAAAATTAATTGATAGCATTTCTCCTCAACAAGCATCACGGGATTGGCAATTGCCATAAACGTTCCAGGGATTTAACATGTCGAAAACAGTATTGTGTTTTTTCATCCTACTTGGATGCATTGGGATATCGGAATTTTTCTTACGCTCGAAAAGTAAGCATGACCTTTGATTTTCGAACATCCGTTATAGTTTCATGCTTTGTATTTATGCTATTCCCTGTTATCTTAACTGCTATGTTCAGAGATACGAGGTATATCAACCAAACATAACCATGGCAAAATGCTATAAAGACGAAATTATATTTTATTCATAAACAGATACGCTTATATATGTGAAAGAATGACAGCCAAAATTACTACATCTGTCATTATATCCAAACAGTATTTTCCATTTCTAACTGTCTTACTCCTAGTTGAATTCATAATTTTCAAGTTTATTTATTTTTTACGTTTTAGTGCAAACATGAGAGAAATGGATGTAAAAAATAGAATTTTTTATTCTGGCCTATGCTACTGGTGAGGTGGTGTGGATACCCACTGCTTCACTTTATACAGCCGTTGTGAGGTTGACCTCAAGTATTACCCGTATGACAGGCATAGCAGGAAATATAAATTCGGTTCATGGACCCATGATGGCAATCACATCGACATCGTTTGGTTCCTTACTCTGCTTATACTTCTAATACAACTGTCAGCGAAGTTAGTGGCTATGGGAAACTACTGCCATGTAGCCAGTAAGTGTTTGAATGTTTTTCAAGAGCCAATTTACACCACCGAAATTGTTTATTCCTAGCTAACCAAAGCGCTATACAGGTTTTTGCCTCGTATCTTTTAGGTACTTTACCGTGATACTGTTTATGGTATCAACATTAGCAACATTCATTACCATGATTTTCATGAGAATTTTGGGATCAGAAAACCGTTATGAAACTCCGCTGTATTGCAACACCAACCTACAATGTCAGTACGTCGAGGTTTGACTTTCGGATTTTTAAATGAATGTGGAATGTTGCTGCCCTAATTTTTAAATCGAATTCTAGTTGATCCATTATGGTATTCTGCGTTATCGTGCAGAAAACAAAAGAAATAATAGGGTATCGCCAGACTCATGGCATTTTCAACTGTTTTCATGATGGTCAAGGGACAGATTAGATGAATCTTGTAGCAGAAGATGACGTCAACATTTAAAAAATCAAGCCATCTCCAAGCCGAATCTCTGGCTGATGTTTTCCACACTCATTGATCGACTATTGTTTCTTATCTGCTTATTAATCATAACTGCTTTTATGATATCCGCATCCGTGTGAGTGCATGCAGGTCACATGATGTTCAATGAATTACCAAAGTATGAGGTCATATTTCTAAAAATACTATACGTACTTCGAAAAGTACTTTCTTAACATAGCTTTTCTCCTGTAAGTATAAATGCTGACTGCTCTAGTGCTCTTCCAGACTCAACTCAATATACATGTATTTCACTTACAGTATATTTAACCAATTTTTAAATATTCTGCTTTTTTGTTGTTGTCTTGTTTTATTTTTCGGCGTATTTTGAGCTCACAAAGTTTTGCTTCTTGTTTGCCTTTGTGGCGTATTATTCCTTGATTGATTATAGCGTGAACAATGTGCACGTACATGTACAGTACATGTATATACAACAAAACATATGCAGGTATGTCGAAAATTGCGAAGCTCATTTTTACAAACATTTATAAACATGTACATGTATATTGCAGACAGAGTATACTTTCAAATATTTCACTTGATTAACATGCATTAATTCCAAACCTGCAGTAAGCATTCTTTCATTTATTTTCGAGATTTTTCTCAATGTGGCATGTTACAGCTTGAGAAATCTATTCATAGAGTGAAATGGAAGCAAATGACGCTCATTGAAATGAGCAGGATGCGCCAATCAACATAGCCTGGGGACCAATTCGAAGAGTTCGAGCCCTTAAAAGTTTCAAAACGAAATCCCAAAACAAGGTCATCAAATTAGGAGTTATGACGTTATCACCGAAATGCAGTACCATTAGTAGAAATAGCAAATTTCATTGACCACACTTCCATTCGACAACCATCGGTGCCTTGGCTTTAGAACTGCACAAAAAATCAGAATGACGAAAGCAGCCATCGGTTTCATCCTCCTCTTCGTTTATATTTGGTTTTCGGAGTATTTGGTACGATCGCAAGGTAAGCGTAATCATTGATTCCATCGTTTTCTGTAATACTGAAGACACACCAAAGAAAAAACGAGATAATTAAAAAACGTGGTTACGTAGAGGGCGACACCTTCATATGAGAAATATACATAACTAATCTGGTTTTCCATTACACAGCAATTACCTAGTTTGTAAGGCCAGATGTTAGTTCGGTGTGTCTTCAATATAAGGAACCATCCTTGATCGAATTTGCAATGATGGTCATGTAAATGTTGGGAACATTCTCGACAAATGAGCCTGGACATCCCAAATTTGATAAAGCTAAATAATAATAAATGAGGTTTTAACGTTATCTAAAAGTACTGTTTAATATAATATCGTTAGAAGATATAAGAGGGACAGATGTCCACGACGAAGAAGTCAGACTGAAAAATGACTTAATGAAAAATTACACAATCGACGTCCTGCCCCCACATACTTCATCATCACCAGTTGTTGTCAAACTAGGGATGTTGATCATCTCCATAAAACACTTGGTAAATACTACACTCAAGGCACACAATGTCAATGATGCATGATGACAAGCCGATAATGCGTTTTATGTGCACATGCCATTTACTCTGTTTTAGGACATCATAACTCAAACCCTAACAACCGAGACGTGGCTCAAAATAGTAAGAAATCATGCATTGCAGTTATTAGTGAGGGATTTTCCCATCATTATTAATTCGAGAGCATTTGCTCTTATCGCTTTTCCGCATTTTCAGGGCTGGAAAGATTCTAGATTAAAGTGGAAACCCGACGATTATGCTGGAATAACAGTGCTTCATTTTGCTCCACATAGGGTCTGGCAACCTGATATTCAACTCTATAACAGGTAACAATCTAGCCCATAATGGGAAATTGTATAATTTAAGATTGAATATGTTCTGTATATCCATGTACGTGCATATTACGATTACTTTTAATGAAACAGTGCTTTCACATTTAGTCAAAGTAAAATATACCGCTGTAATTAAACTGGATGCACTCGTATCTTTCATTGAGTGTCTCTGTTCACTATTTTCTTGCAGTGCAAAATTGAGTGAAATGGAGGTGAAAACTGAGCTTTTTGCACTAGTGTACTCGGATGGCAATGTGTTGTGGGTTCCTCCTGCTTCGCTTAACAGCCTGTGTGAGGTCAACCTCAAGTACTACCCGTATGATACACATAATTGCACGTACAAATTCGGTTCATGGACCCATAACGGTCTCCACATAGATGTCGAAGATTATCACGAGGGTGGCAATGTAAGCAACTCCCTATTTCAGTCTGAGAAATCACGCATTTTGAAATAAAGCTTGTATAAACTTAATATGCAATATAAAATAAATGTTGCTGTATATATGATGCATGTATACAGTAAGTAATAATAGCCTAACATTATTTAAAGATGGAGACATTATTTTCAAAAGACATTTAACCTAAATATTAAGTAAAATGTGTTATAGGGTCATACGAATTTTCCCATTTGTCATAGAAACAGTAATTGTTTCCTAATTTTTTTAGGATTCCTTGAATTTGTCAGAAACCTGGAACAATGGTGGTGAATGGGAAATCCTTGATAGTTACATTATCAAGTCAACTCGTATTTATCCGTGTTGTCCAGAACCATATCACGACGTCACTTATTCCATTCTGCTTCAGCGCCGCTCGCCATTTTACAAAGTTGCCATCTTGTGTCCTCTAATTGCAACTGCTTTCCTAATCCTGGCTTCATTTTGGGTGTCCCCAGCATCATACTTTCGCATGACGGTCAACGTCCTTTCTTTTCTTATCGTCATTGCACTTCTGATGCACCTTTCATCAAAACTTCCCGCTGTTGGGAACAACTGTCCCGTCGTCAGTAAGTGTTTTTCTGCTTCTTATAATAAGAAGTAAGAACCATTACTCAACTCTGAAATTCGTTTTTCCTTTACAATTTTAGTGACACTTTGCGGAGTTCTGCTTATGATGACGGTATTGATAACAGTCATCAGTATCATTTTCATTATAACTGCTCGCTCCAGAAGCAATGAGCAAACTCCTGAATGGATAAGGAAGATTGTGCAAAGTCACATCATGAAACTCTTCTGCGTACATGTAGATCCATCAATGCAGGGTGTAAGTACTGTTTTGATTGTCGAGGTTCCACGTTTTATATTTTAAAGACGGTATTCTACGTGTTTACAGTCTATCATGTTTTATCTCAGCAAAATTACAATTTTACAAGTCACATACCACGTTCGTAATCTTGGCTGTGAAAAGGAATATATAATGTCATGTAAATTTTATGGAATTATCATTGATTTTCAGACTGTCCAAACGGACGATTCGATTAACCTTGTTGCAGAAGATTACGCCAAGACTTCAAGAACTCCAGCCGTTTTTAAACCAAACCTATGGTTGATGTTCTTTACTCTCATTGATAAAATGTTGTTTCTAATTTGCTTAATTATCATCACTAGTGTTATTATAGCTGCATCAGCATGAGTTCAGATCACACCAATTGCGTAAAATCCAATTGTTTCTTAGTACAAATCGAGCCCCAGTCTAACGAACTAGACTACTGGTTGGCAGTTCCGCATAGCATCAATGCTTAAAGTGTTTGCCAATTTCATCTGGGGCGTTCCAATTAGAGACTGATTTAAATGTACATGTAAGCTTACATGTAGAGCTTCAAAAAATTTAAGGAGCTTATGTAGATGGGCCTTTTCTAATGATTAAGCGAATAAACGCATGTTTCACCTTATTAAATACTTATCGTATTACACTTTGTATTTTCTTACCCAGTACATATTCTGAAAAAAATATTTTTATTCAGAAAAATGCATTCTGTAATTTGGCAAATGTAACATTTTTGTGGTGAAATTCTGAAACGTGTCTTTAAGTATATTTCTGAAAAATAGGCATACCACTTTGCAGTATTTGCATTACAAATGGTTGGGCGTTCAATTCAACTGAGGACTTTGTGTCAACAAAGACATTCATTTCATAGGGGAGGAGAGGGGGTGAAATAATATACCAAATTTATTAGGCCGCACCAACATTATTGCAAAATTGTATTTAATCTCGCATAAAACTACATGTCAGGTGAATATGAAAAAAGTCCATGTAGTTAAAGTACAGTTTCTGTGCAACCATTCTGGGCCAGTCTTTGTTGTCAATTTATTGCTCATGATATATTGCTCAGATAACACCATGTGCGCAAAATCCAATTGTTTGTTAGCACAAATCGAGCTCCAATCAACTTGCATTTTAACTGAGCTACTGAAGTTAAAATGTTGTCGTCAGCCCCACATAGCATCTAGGCTATTAGTGTTGCCAGTTTCTGCTGAGGCGGTCCAATTAGATTGATTTACACGTATAGCGGTAACAGCTTCAAGAAATTTAAGGGGCTAATGTAGATGGTTTTTTCTTATGATCAAAGCAACCAAAAAGAATCCATATTGCAATATACCGTACCTTGTACCTTAGAGGACCATGGGTGGATATGCTTTGAATGATTTGTACGCATGAAACAGGGCCCATATCAGCGGAATAAGACAATCACCACATACTGGTTGCAACAGCCTTTGCAGGATGTTTCCTCGTCATTTTCAATTGATTTAGTGACGAAAAATGTACACTTCGACAATCAGCTGTTAATAGATAAAATTGTAATAAAAATATATTTAGTTGGATAGTTTCGTAAGCTTTAGTAGAAAATGAAGCATTTCGGCCTTTGTGTGAAATTCCGATACGCCTTTTTAAGTTTACTTAAGAAGAGGTGCATATAGTACTTTGCAATTATTTGCTTTACATATCATTCACTTTATATACACTGTATCTTGCATTTTTGTTGTTGGGAATTTACATCATCTGAGTACTTTAATATCAGCAATTAACGATATACCGTACTGTACCATTTATTAGGTGATTACAGCTTCATTTGTGTTGTGCACGAGCATTATTACAAAATTTTAATTCAAGATAGCTTAAAACTACATGTGCAAATGTATATGAAAAACGTTCATGTAGTTAAATTACAGTTTCTGAGCAACCATTCTGGGCCAATCTTTGTTGTCAAGTTAATTGCACAGAATTATCGCAACGTATCATATAACTTAGTAGTTTCTTTCAAAATGTGAAATGAGATAACACTGTGACCAATGTAATGGGCAGGATGTTCGAATTAAAGCTGCCTATAAACTGAATTATCCTCCCAATAAGTTTACGTATGAGATATATTAATATAGTGCTATTAGCTGGCTTATTTTTCTTTAAATAGACACATGGCCTAGTGGACAATTAGAAGGGTTCGAGCACTGAATAAAATTTCAAAATGAACTTCGCCATGCAAGGTCAAATTTGGGGTAATGGCTTTTCAGTGAAACGTAAAACCCTGAGCAGAATCATAAAAATTCATTGATAGCGTTTCGTCTCTGTAAACATCGCTGTCTTGGCAATACTTCAGAACAACATCAATTATTTAAGATGGCGAAAGCAGCTTTAAGTTTCCTCTTTCTCCTCGGATACATTTGGTTTTCGGAATTTTTCGTGGACTCGCAAGGTAAATTTTGTTATTTATCTTCAAACTTTCAGAACAGATCAAATCGTTTTAATTTTAATTTTCCAACATCCTCGACATTGTGGCTAGGCATTCAACTTGTAAAAGGGATTGTGCATCAGTCACATCACCAAATAGTTTTTGATGTCACCTAAAGTTCTACTTATTATTGTTAGCTTTTAGTGCGATCGATGTCTATGAAGCAGAAGTTAGGCTGAAAAGTGACTTAATGAAAAATTACGCAAATGATGTTATGCCCCCACACAATTCATCGTCACCAGTTGTTAGCAGACTAGGGTTGTCGATCATATCCATAAAGAATTTGGTAAATACTCATGAGCCACAAGAATGAGCAGAAACCAAGAATGCAAATGTGCTGTAAATACACCTATCATAATTATGTTCTTTTTAGGATGCAAGAACTCAAACCCTAGAAACCGAGGGATGGCTCAAATTGGTACGAAAATTTTGTCAAACATGTTGCCTTTATTTTTCGACATTCGTTTTAGCCGCTTGTATGTTTTCAGGGATGGAATGATACCAGATTGACATGGGATCCCAAGAATTACGCTGATTTAACGGTGATCCGTTTTCTGCCGCACAAGATATGGCAGCCAGATATTGAACTCTATAACAGGTAGCAATACACTACGTATAGTTTGACAAGGGACAGTAATTAATAAATATGACAAATACCCATTCGTACGACGATAATCTGACATAATAGTGCGTCAATAAAATATATGTAACTCAAATACCATTGTAATAATACATGACGTCAAATGCGTTTCAGTTCCAGTTTTTATTTGGCTTAGTGTATTGCCTTGTATTTCTAATAGTGCAAGAACAAAAGAAACGGAAGTGGAAGAAGATGTCTACGTGCTAGTGTATTCTACGGGCACAGTGGTGTGGGTGCCCCCTGCTACAATATACAGCCTTTGTGATGTTAACCTCAAGTACTACCCGTACGACAAACATAACTGCACGTACAAATTCGGTTCATGGACCCATGGAGGTGACCACATAGATGTCCAAGATTATAACATGGGCGAAAAAGTAAGCAACCTCTGAAAATAATGTATTTTGAAATATCAAATTACGACGCATTATGTGCATTGTCGCACATGTTGTACATGGTCCTTAAAACTTGCCATTTTTCACATTATCACCAATTTTATCATTGAGCTAGCTGCATGCTGTATACCCACATTCGAATTGGTCTGCTGACAATCTTACAGCATTTGTCAACATCTTAAATTGTCAATGCATTGCCAGTGCCCATGTACTGTATGTATAAATCCAGTTTAGGGTCTTCATAAGAAAATGTTCACTCTTTCAGATCAAATTGGGAAAAATGCAATATTTAAACATTAAAAATGCAAATCTCCTATTCGCTTGAATAAGTAAAAAAAAACATTGTTTAACTTCTCCAACATATTGTTTCAGAATGACATGTTGTCAGACCTCTGGAACACCGGTGGTGAATGGGAAATCGTTGATTCATCCATTATCAAGTCAACCAAAGTGTACGATTGTTGTCCAGAGCCCTATCATGACGTCACATATTCTGTTATCCTTCAGCGGCGTTCGCCATTTTATAAAGTTGCCATCTTGTGTCCCTTAATCGCCACATCTTTCCTAATTTTGGCTTCCTTTTGGGTGTCCCCAGCTTCGTACCATCGAATTACGCTTACTGCCATTTCTTTTCTTACTATGATTGCCCTTCTTATGCACCTTTCGACAAAACTAGCCGCAGTGGGTAGCAACTGTCCTGTCGTAAGTAAGTGCCTGAGGAAAAACACTTTCCTCTTAGATAAAGCTGTCTGTTATTTATTTTTTGTTTTTCTACTTTCAGTGATATTCTGTGGAATTCTGCTTATGATGTCTGCATTGTCTACAGTGATTAGCATTATTTTTATTATAATTGCTAGCTCCAGAAATAATCGACAAACTCCTGAATGGATAAGGAGGATTGTGCAAAGCCCCATCATGAAATTATGCTGCATAGATATAGCTGCACCAATGCACAGTGTAAGTACTGCAGCATCGTGAGACTTTTTTCACGAGTCTGTACTTTTTGCGACATTATCTTGGTTTTTAGCCATAATGCGTAGTTTTAAACAACGACCAAATGATGGCATGTTAAACTGTCCTTTCACTGAATTTCAGAATGCGCAAGAGAGCGAAGTGGATTATTCGCTAAACCTTGTCGCAGAAGATGACTCTAAGCCTTCAGGAGGTTCTGCAATCTCCAAACCAAATCTTTGGATAACGTTTTTCACACTCATTGATCGAATGTTGTTTCTTATTTGCTTAATAATTATCACTGCAGTTATGATTACATCCATGTGATTTAAAGTCCGATGCCAAATCATTTGCAAAGAATTCCAAAAAGTACTAAGCAGTGTGGAATTTTTTGTTTATTATATCCATGTAATCCTCATACTCAAACAGTTTTAGCTTACAAAAATAAAAAATTCAATAATTTATTATTTTCAAACATACATCTACTTGCAAAAAGAAATTAATATTTTCACTGAGATAACAGTTGCCTTACACTGAAAGGATATATTTTGTGCACATTGACGATATCATTTCAAATCTACTGGTCCAGTACAGGATGATCGTAACAGTTACATGTAGTAACGCAATATGTCATTGCCATCAGGGAAACGTCATGCTAGAAATAGCCATCTCACAGCGAGGTTAATGAGGAAGAGTCATTGATAAACGCAAGCTAGTTCAAAAGACAAAAACGTGCTAAATTTAACTGTTCTGACATTGCTTATGCTGAAATATATCGAGGAATGTGATTATCTGATGACATCATCAAATATCAAATATGAACCAATCAGGAACCAAGGAAGAAATAATAGATGTAGTGAAAGCCTTTCTAAATAAAAATTACAAATTTTTGATCAAGACTGGTCAGCTGGACGTTTACCTTCCTCCATTATACCAACATACATGTAGATTGGAATGGGAAGGAGGTACAAACATTACCGAGAGGATGACCTAGAAAGTAGGTATTAATGATGAAAAGATTGCTGAATTTGCTGGTTACAGTGTATGTCACAACTCACAAGTACTAGAAATTTAAGTATCGTTGAGAAAATGAATATGATCTGAGAATATTATTTCATCTGAGAACCTTAGAGCTTCATGGGATGCCTTATAACGAATTGTTTATAATAAAAGTTTGAGCTAAAATGTTGCACTGGTGGACATCGATTATTAATGCCTCCAAAACATACTACTCTATACCATATTGTTGCTATTCAACTAGTACAGACATCGCCCTACGCTTTCCCAATAATGTTGTTTTATCGCAGCCTTTCAATTGCAACTCCAAAATGTATTAAAACTAATGAAAAATACCAACAAATGCAAAATGAAGTGTCGTTTTTTTAATCTAAACAAACGTTTTCTGCGTTTTCTGGAATGGTGTAAAGTGTAAGGTATATTTGTTGTAATTTTTATGAAATAATAGATAAAGTGTACCAGGTAAGTAACATGTGTATAGGAATCCTGCATGTATCCAATCTATTTCAAGCTACGGTAGTTGAACATTTTATAAATATGTCCGTTAAATTGCTGACCCTTGCGGAATAAAATCCCACTTATCGTTTAATTAGTATGAACTGAAATCTGTGGGGAGTTATGATGGTCATATTGTCCGCAAATAAGCAGCCATTTGAAAGCACAGGATGAACCAATTAGCACTCACCCAGGCATAGCAAGCAATGACAGAAACACATGGAAGTCTTTAAAAAGCATGATGACAAGGTCACACTGCACGTATTTTAACGTTCAAGTTAAACTCTGAAGCATTGACAGCGGCAGAAAAGTTCATAAAGATGATATTTAATCAGAACTTATTGCAATACAAACACCAAATGACAGCGCACTGATGCCAACATGGAGAAACCAGTCTTCGGTTTCCTCCCACTTCTAGTGTATATATGGCTTTTAGATAATATCATCAGTTTGCAAGGTAAGCATTAGTTATCAACAGTAGATTTGTCTAGTGAAACAATAATTTGAAAAAAATGATTCCTGAAAATGTTGACACATAGTAAAAAAAATCGGTTTGATGGATTTGTAGCAGTCAGTAATTGTTAGTCTTTTCTCCAGCTAGCCTGATCATAAGATTTTAAAAAAAAATGAAAAATAATAACCCAGACATTTCTATTTGACTGGTCTACTATTACAATAGCTTAAATGCAAAAGTTGCAAATAAAGATAATTCGTGTATACGTTTGATTTCTGCGTGACGTTAAAAAAATCAAAGCTGGTTGAGAAGTTTTTAATTAGTTGATTACTCCACATTTTGAATTAAATCATAACTTCAGACAAATTCAGGATTTGAGTGCTCTAAAGCTTGCAAAATTAATTAAACCTCTTAATCCACTTAAAGCTAGTCAAAGGTCAAAATAATGGAACTATACCGTTTTAAAATATACCTAATATTAAATTTACACTTATTCTGACGTATTGTACTTAGCAATGCAATGTGATTTTCTGTTTCGAACTATTTCAATTTGAATGGTGTACACTGTTGTAAATAAAAGCAAAACAAACTAGTAGGTGATTGGAGCATTTTAATGAGATAAGGTAACAGCATTCACACATTTTCTGCACACAAAAGCATTAGGTGATAATTGTATTTTAACAGTTAATGCGAACGATGCCCATGACTCTGAAGTGAAATTGAGAAACGACTTACTGAAGAACTACACAGTGGATGTGTCGCCACCACACAACAACACTAGACCAGTTATTGTACGACTGGATGTTTACATCGTCTCTCTTAAGGATTTGGTGGGTATACATGAGCAATGACCGACAAACCTTTGCAACTGCGTTCCTGACTTAACGACTACATATTCTGTTGCAGGATGCTAAAACTCAGACACTGACAACAGAGGCATGGCTCTTACTGGTAAGCTGGTGATTAACTGGCTTAATCAATGTTTGATGTTTAATGCTCTTATATTTTGAAGCAATGGAACGATTCAAGACTGGTGTGGAACCCCGAAGATTATGGTGGAGTAAAGGAGGTCCGTTTTTTGCCACACAAGATCTGGCAACCAGATGTTCTGCTGTACAACAGGTAAGTAACGGCATTTGGTATACAGGATATATTTCGAAAATTTTGTCGGCATGGTTTCTGGTACAAGAATCATCGATCTTCCGGTGAAGGCAGGAAACGATGAATCGAGTTTAGGGGGAAATTCAAAAACACATTCCCCTGAATATTGTCTCGCGATGATGGTAAAATGTAAAGATTTTATGAGAAGCGAATACATTCGAATCCACGAATTGCGGAGAATTTGATGAATACACAGGAATTCTGATTTGTAAACGGCAATTTCAATTATCAGAACCGTTAGATAAGTTGCAAAATTTCCAAATTGCCCCAAATCACAATCTCCTAAAAATTGAAAACGCCTAAAAGGGATATTACATTGTGTATTATAAGAAGCAAGAAACGTTTACAGGTATATTGTATACTGGCTCGTACATAGAACACACGACCTTGTTGAACTCCAGTGCGTCATAAATTTACTTTTAGTGCAAAAATGAGCGAAATGGAAGTGAAGACGATCACGTACACAGTAGTGAATTCCGATGGTGGAGTGCTCTGGGTGCCCCCAGTGACCCTGCAGTCCCTTTGCGAGGTTGACAACAAGTACTACCCGTACGACAAACATTCCTGCATGTACAAGTTCGGGTCTTGGACTCATTCTGGGGAACACATCGAAGTAGCGCTTTATAACGATTCGATGACGGTGAGCAACATACATTCTAATGAGTCACTCTATTTGGGTATTGGCTTCATTTTTCAGCCATTTTTGAAAGAACATACATGTATACATGTACATTGGACGAATTGTTCTCGGGGTAGTAATGTGAGATTGAATAAGAATTGTTAAGATGTGCAGTACAATGTTGACTTGTAGACAATTTTTCCCATTAGGATTGGTTTCTTAAAATTCAATATTGCTTCAACAGACAATGCCTATGTCAGCGCTAATGAACGATGGTGGAGAATGGAAGATCATCAAGACGTCTGCACACAAAATCATTAACAGATACGAGTGCTGCAACGAAAGTTATCCGGAAGTGACTTTTTTTGTTTCAATACAACGCCGGTCACCATTTTATCAAGTTGCCATCATTTGTCCACTGATCGCTGCTTCATTTTTACTGCTGACATCATTCTGGGTGCCCCCAACCATGGACCTCCGAATCGGCCTCAACATTGCCACATTCCTAACCACGCTGGTGCTGCTCATGCATCTCGCGTCCAGCCTTCCAGCGGTTGGGAAATACTGCCCACTGATATGTGAGTCATTTTCCAGCAATTTCAAAATTTCAAATAATACCATGCGAGAAAATACAACCTTTTTTGGAAGTGTAGGGGACATTTTAAGCAAGTTTTCCTCAAAAATAAGCTATCCATACAAAACCCAAGCAAAATTAACAAGTTTAGGGCAAATGCGTTGCAATGGGACAATTAAGTTAATTCCTTGAATCCACTCCTTTCCTAAATGTTTTTCAAGTGACATTTTCTGGAGCTCTACTCATCATATCAGCATTGACGACTGCAATAAGTATAGCCTTCGTCACAATTGCTACTGTGAAAAAGAACGACGAAATTCCAGACTGGATGAACAACATTCTGCAAAATCCAAACATGAAATTCTTCTGCATATCAGCCTCTCCTTCCGGTGTAAGTTTACTAAGTTAGCACCAATTTCCTGGCTTGACCGAAATAAATATAGGCGGGTGATCTTCTCTTGAAATGAGCATGTCAATCCTTTCCTGACAAGACAAAATATGATGATGTTTTATGACAAGTTCTACTTGCAGGGGGTTTTGATGGAACAAGAAGATTCAGAGAATCTTGTCGAAGATGGTCCAATGGCAGCAAGCAAAGAAGACAGTTCAAAAACGAATCAATGGGAAGTATTTTTCCAACTTATCGATCGTGTACTTTTTGTTGTGTGTTTAACTAGCATTTTTGTTACCATGATCGCTGCATCCCAAAGTCCAGACGTTGAAACGTTTACTGGGGGACATTGAAGCTGGCCTTTGTAATCTTTATAATCGATAATTGCGATACCTACTCTATGCATCCTTCCTTCGCATAAATTAATAAAAGCAGCGAATTTAATAAAACATGGTAGATCTGTATAGTGACTATTTCGGGGAAAACAAAAGTAAACTTTGGTGGGAGTAAACAAGAATGTAATTAAGAAAAAGTAAAAAGAGGAAAATGAACGTATAATCTACTCTATACTCCACGGTTTGACGGTGCCTGCAGTTGACTGTGCTGTCTATGCAGGCCAGGTTAGGTTAGGTTTGGTTGCCTCAGCGAATTGAAGGAATAATAAATTTGAATTAGGCGCGCTAGTGCAGCCATATTGATGCTCTCATCTCTCGTTGGCTTACATGGCGACGAACGCATTTCGGTGAAATTAATTTCTTCTTTTTTACTTTTACTTATACACAAACTGTTCATTTACGCCTGTTTTAATTCGCGGGAATCGCTCAGCATGAGAATGTCTGGCGCTATGAAAAAATAACGTGGCCTTAAAGTAACTAATTGCTAATAAAATTTTAAATGGCGCGCGTTTTCTTGCAATTCTGATTCAAGCTTTCTAGATAGGCTGCGCACTCCAGGCCTGCCCTCTGGATCATTCTCAATGAGAATAATACGCCACTTGGCGCGCTTAATACCATGGTCGTTTTTGTATCGCTATTACAGGAATGAGGGCGATAAGCCGCTTGGGGCGTCTTATACCTTGTCGTTTTTTGCAACGGTATTCTATGGACATTCCAGGAAC
>JAQGAF010000976.1:0-37267 GCA_034687865.1 Kryphioiulus occultus | reverse complement strand
CTATCAAGCAAAATTGTTATCACGACAATTTATTCATTATTCGCAGAGATGTCATGTATACAATTTTTAACATGGCAGGGGTGGGAAGGGAATTTCGTGTCGTGTAATTTATTCAAAATTTTTGCCTCTCGCATTGTTTAAAATGTAGTAGGCTAAACCAAATTTGCACTTTCGGAAATACAACTAGACCAAATCCATACAAAAGTTTGTTTCAAATTGCCTGAAAATTTTTCAAAAACTGTCTGGAAAACCTGGAAAAGTCAGGGAAATATAACTGAAGATTAATCAAACCACCCTGAAATTTGGATAAACCTAATTTACATGTAAATGGCTTAAATGTGATTCTGAAATTTCAGCAAACCCAGTGACCGGCAACCATGGCTACAACAACTCTCTGATGGACATGCACCCGTTTTTCATGGCCAGGGGACCAGAGTTCAAAAGCAACTATCTGTCTCAGCCCTTCAAGAATATTGACCTTTACCCCCTGGTGTGCTGCATAGTGGGGGTGGAACCGAGCCCCAACAACGGCTCGCTGAACAGCGTCAGAGACTTACTACAAAACCCCAATTTGTGCTGAAAATTTTTATTGGAATTTTACGAATTTTGAGGAATTTGGCAAAATGCTTTCTGGTTATTTCTTTTACAAAGAAGAATAAAAGGTAGGAATATCTTTTTGCATACTGGTTTCATATTTGCTGGCGAAAACCAAGTTGGCACAAAGCAGCACCACCTGGAGCATAAATTGGGAAACAAATTAAGAATTAAAAGGAATTTCAGAAACAGTTTTCTGGCTACCAAACCAACGAATCTCTTGTTCAAAGAATTATAGGGAATAGCTTGGCATGCTGGTTTCAAAATTGCCGGTATACACTAAGGTTGCTCATGGAGCGCCACCTGCAGCACAAATGAGGAAACATTAAAAAAAACTGTTTTTTGATTCATTCAGGTGATAGAATTTTTAATGAACAAAAAGCTAGAAAAATAATAAAATTGGCTGTACCCAGTTAAAACTACATGTATTTTCAAAGTGCAATTTGTGCTAAGCTGATTACAGAGTGGGTGATTGTGAGCTTGATTGCCTATTGTTGATATTGGTTTCAAAATTGCCAGTTTGGTTGCAATTTTGACAGCTGATTTGCAGTATATAGTGACATTACGCATAGCCCCCTGGATTACTAAGTGACCTGAGTAATCCAGGGAGCTATGCATTACCATACTGCTAGTTACTTTACGAATGACCTTTTTCATGAGCGACCCCTGTCATCAACTAAAGCGCTTCAGCATGTAGGCGTGACGTATAGTGTCTTTGATGACGGTTTTTCCCGTTGTTGTTCTTTTTCTTGTTTTTTCAAGTTTTCGCGAGGCAAAACGCTCTATTTCGCATGTGGAAACAAATGGTGTTTCGAAGACAAAGTTTTGGTGGAAAAAAGCACGGCAGCTGACGTTCACCTACTGGTTTTCTGCGAGAAGAAGTTTGGAATTTGACTGAATTCATAGCGTCGGTTGACATTGTCGTTGACCCTTTGCTGATCCTTGGTCATCGTTACGAGAGCGTAAAAATACGGTAGGTCATTTTCATTAATTTATTCTCGCTAATCGTAATTCGTTTCTTGCAAAGTGTAATGAAACCGTTTCTGGATTGGGTGCATATGCGCAGCGTTGGTATACCCATGCAGTGACTCAGGCCTAAGCTTACATTGTACAAGCCAAGCTATGGGTAAATGTTGGTTTCTTCGAGGTTCATGTCTCCCATAAATAATGTTCTCTGGACGGAAAAAGGGAAACGTTTGGGATATAAGCACATGTGGAAAAATCCCGTATAGGTAATGTACTTGCCAAGATTAGTGGCAAGTGACAACTGGTAAGCTATGAATCAACAATACATGTCAACCAAGGTCGACAATGAGAATTCCTTTAAAATTAATGTTTCCCATAATGTTTTCTAGACAAAGAATTATAAATGATTGGGGCATAAACACACGGCATAAATTGGTAGCCTACTTGCTCAGCTTAGTGGCAAGCTATGAGTCAACAATGTTATTCAAGGGCAAAGAGACATTTCTTAAAATTGACGTTTCCCATAATGTTTTCTAGACAGAAAATGAAAAAAAAATTGGGCCATACAGTACATGTAAGCACATTTGGAGAAATGCAGGATCGGCATGTTCATCAATTATATACCCGTACACTGTAGTCCAGGCCAGCACTGTCAAAATTCATATTTTATTAAATTTTAGAATTCTTGTACAGAAATGCAAAACACATGCCATGGCGTCACTAGCTGTAACACACCAAATGTCAAAAAATGCTACATGTATATAAAATGATTGTAGCATCTTGTAGCAATTGACTGGACGAACTCTGGTTAGATTTCTTATAGGAAAAACCAATCTCATTTTCGGCAACAAATAACTTGAAGACGATGCTTCAATTAGGAGTAAATACTTCATGAGACTACTGTATACTTCAACAACTTGGTATACAAATGGTGAATGATTGAGGGAATTTTGGCACGAGAAAGTTATTTTGAGTTTGAGCTTTGCAATAATTACTTTTACAATTAGAATGTTTGTCCTAATGATAGACGAAGCCTATATATTATGCTAGAATAATGGGCAATGTCCATAAGGAACGATCATCATTTCATCACACTGTAGTTTAACGTCCCCTAATGGGCAATACCGTGACTTCTTAGCTATCAACAATTTCAGGGAATGCTGCAGACGAACCTTTTTGAAATATCAAAACACGAAAGATGGCTCGAACTATAATAATAACTTGTGCAATTGGAACGTTTGTCCTAATGATAGAAGTACATGTTATGCTAGAATACACTGAATAATAGGCAATCTCCATAAGGGACAATTATCATTACATAATATTTAAACGTCCCCTAAGGGGCATTACCATGACTTGCTTGCTATCAACAATTTCAGGGAATGCTGCAGACGAAACTTTTTGAAATACCAGAGCACGAAAGATGGCTCGCACTTTAATAATTACTTTTACAATTGAAACGTTCTTCCTAATGATAGAAGTACATGTGCTAAAATAATGGGCAATGTCTATAAGTGTCGATTATCATTACATAATATTTGAACGTCCCCTAAGGGGCATTACCATGACTTGCTTGCTATCAACAATTTCAGGAAATGCTGCAGACGAACCTTTTTGAAATACCTGAACACAAAAGATGGCTCAAACTTTGCACCAGTTTGTCCTAATTATAGAAGCACATGTTATGCTAGAATGATGGACAATGTCCATAAGGAACGCCATGACTTGCTGGCTATCAACAACTTCAGGGAATGCTGCAGATGCGTTTTGAAAAAGTGTGACTTTTGGAAATCTAGAACACAGAAGATGGATTTAATCCCACAGTTCCATCAAAAGAACGTTGGGCCGGTACATGCAGTTTCCAGCACCAGCGCGGCCAGAAATGCAGACTACGGTGAATTTTCAGCGCCAGGGCCAGATACCGGGCTATTTTCTTTATTCCACGAGTAAACTTCTCTTTAATCTTGATTCGAATTTGCAAGTCCAAGTGCAAGCGATCTCCTGGAACTGCAGCACTTTGCGATGGCCTGTCCTAGAGGAAAGACAGCACCGAGCCCCCGAAGCGCCTGGACGATGGCTCACCGCAGCAGGATGTGATCTCTGTGGCGTTGGCATCAATGGCGACCACCTCTGACTGGCAGCAGAACTCCATGGTGGCGTTGAAGGACCGACCGGCACCGGGGCAGCAGGCCAAACCACCATCCTTGCTGAGGACCTCTTCACCGCAACAGACCTCCTGGCGGAAGTTGTAGACGCCATGCTCGCAACAAGTGTGGTTCTCACTGGGTCTTTCCAGGATGCGGCCCCGGCAGCAGATCTGGGCTGTGTAGTTGGTGATGACGTCGTTACCGCAACAGACGGCAAGCGGCACCCCCGGTGGCCGCGGTCGCACCCGGCCATCGCAACACATCTGCTCCGACTGGTTGTAGAGCCCGGTGCCGCAGCAGCCCTGACCGGGATGGGGCTTGGGGTGGATCTGGAAGGTGGTGGTGGTGGAGATGCCGGAAGGGGTCTCTGTGCGCTCCACCATGGTGCAACAGGTTTCGTTCTCGAAAGCGTATGGCTCGGCAATGCAACAGCCGCGACCGGCTTCCCGGGCCACCAGAGAATCACCACAGAGCATGAACTCAGTGGCGTTGTAGAGCTCTGCCCCCAGGCAGCCGTAGGTGCCGTTGCGATCCGGCTTCTCCAGGAGGACCCCGTCGCAGCAAACGTGCGTGTCGAAGCTGAAGGCAGCGACGTTGCCCAGGGCCTGGCCCACGCAACAGCCGTGCCGGAAACCACGCTCAGCAGGCAGAGGGACAACCTGCTCCAGACAGCACTTGGACTCGGAAGGATCGTAGGCCGAGGACCCGCAACACGCCGTGGTGCTGCCGTTGCGATCTTGAACCGTCCCGTCGCAACACATGGCGCTGCTGGCGTTGTAGAGCTGATGGCCTGGAATGGTTCAAATCCACCATTGTTATCTAATTTTGAGTCAATGATGATGTCAGCACTTGGGGTGGGAGGTGAGTGATATGGGTGGGATCTGAAAAGCTTGAACGCAGTTTTGTGATGGCATAACACTTCAATGTGCGCTAATGGTCCATTGAGAGCTGAGTATTTTGGAAGGTAAGAGCTGTGCGAATCCTAGACAGCCATGTTGTCAAAGGTCTAAAGAGTGCTTCGACAAGTATATTGACAGTACAGTAGGACCTCCCTTTGTTGACCAAATTTGACATGTAACTGACCAGACAGTCACCACATTAACTTAATGGAAGGTGACCTCTTCATGTTGACCATCTGCACCTCTGTGGCAAATCCCCTTTTTAATGGGAATCTCAAATATAAAACATTGCAAAATTTGATTCGAGATTTGTGCTGTTTATTATCACAACAGTTAGGATAATTGTCTGGATATGCTTTCCAATCTTACATAAAGAAATTTGCATGTACTACTGTGCAGTACATGTAATTGCTGGATACTTTTGCAGCACGTTAGCAGTACAGGTACTGTAATATGAGTATTTTAATAAGATGATTCATGAATGATTCATGATCATTGTAAAATGTACAGTTGTAAGTACATGAGGTTCACGGAATTAAAATCCTGTTCCAGTACAAGCCTCGTTCCATATGTTGACCACCACCTTGTGTTGACCACTTTGCGACACTCCCTTGGGTGGTCAACTTAAAGTGGTTCAGAACTACTGTTGTTCAAAGTTGGGGTAGGATGGGTGATTGAACATTATTTTGACGAATGGGGGTCTGTCGGAATATCACTGTTTTTTGACGGTGTCTTACTTCAATGTGCATACAGATCTATTGGAAAATAAGTTGCATGATCTTCAGAAGACCAGAGCTGTGCGAATCCTAGACGGCCAGCTTGTCAAGTACATAAGCTTAGAGGTGCTTCGGCAAGTGTATGATTGGGGCGGGGTTGAAAATTATTTTGACGTATGCTGGGGGTCTATCTGAATATCACTTTTTTGTGATGGCATGTACCCTACTGGTCTATTGGAAGTTAAATCACATAGTCTTCAGACGACCAGAGCTGTGCGAATCCTTGAGGGCCATCTTGTCAGGTATCTAACACTTAAGCAACTTCGGTAATCGTTGTTCACTGTTCTTCTACAGTGTATTTCAGAATTCCATCTACCATTCTAAGTTCATTTCAGTTCATCAATTCAGATGGCCAGCAACCTCATACTTGGAATAGTTTTTTTTCTTTATGAGCTTGTTTTCTGTACAGGGTTTTAAGTGACTTATTGAAATAGCAGGGTTCCCCTAAACCTGTAAAAGCTGAAATTGTCAGGGAAGTTGGAAGCGCCTGGAAAAGTCAAGGAATGTGGATTTACTTTGAAATTCAGCATTACATTCTAAATACATTTTCATTAGCTAGTTATTTATTAATACAAAAATCAAAAGATGACAGCACTTCTGTGGAAGATATTAACAGTGAAATTGTTTTACCTAATGAATTTTGGGGTCTGTCTTCTGTTTTTACGTTCGGATATAAGCAATAAATAGACCTATAGCATTTCAGAGGTCTGGGTGGTCAGCGAAATTTTTTTTAAAACCTAGAATAATCAGGGAAAGTCAGGCAAGTTGAAAATTTCACCTCTGACGAATCCTGAATAATTTGTTATACCCCTAGATATTGTTCACTCAGTTTTCCATACTTAATTTTTAACTTTTTCAACATTTACTATAAGTAAAGGTCTAAATTTGCAAGCACAATTTTTAACCAAATACATAAATATAAACCAATTAATTCTGCGTTGGTTAAACTTTACCCCTCTATATATGGAAATAAATATTTTAAAATGAATTAACGAATTTGATACTTTTTTCTCGGATAATATAATTTAAATCAAAATCGTCCAATTTATCAGAAATGATATGAACATTGCTTAAGAAAACTAACATTATAAATTAATGGTATTCGGTTTGATGCAACGTTTTTCTTGGATATCAATTTAAATCAAAGTTGTCCAATTTATTAGAAATGTTGTAAGATTGGGTTTATATGGATCCTTATATTTCTAATGGCTACTAGATATGGAATTGAAGCAAAAGGCGAGCTTACCTGCAACGTTGTTTATCAATAACACAAATGAAATTGTTATCAAGGATGCAGAAATTTGGAACCCCTTGGCTTCCATGGTGTTCAGGGCGATGAAGCTCTGGAAATGGAAGAAGTTGCATATGGGCTGAAGGTTGCTATGAGCTTCAGCAAAAGAATGTCATCAACAAAAATAATTTCACTGAGGTGATTATTGCCAACACTTAAGTGCTGTTTTCACTTCACACTCATTTTAGCTGGTAATCAATCCAAGTCATATTAGCCAAAATTAGTATAAGAAGTTTCTTCCTACCTTCAAAGACCTGGCTGAGCAATCAGATGGACTGTTTAATCCCAACTTCTGTCTTCCTGGTCCTATATATACAGTAGCGGCCAATTGTTCTCCACCATTACGAATCTTCTCATTTGTCATTGTTTCAAATTCGCTGCGGGGGTCCATGCTATCCGCGGCTATGACTAAGTTACCATTTTTGTTGTTGTTTTCTGGGAAAATCCGTGATTGCTAATTTTACTGCAGGATGGGCAGGGGCATTGTTTGGTAATGGCGACCCTGAAATTGGAGAAGAATGCTCGAAAGGATTTATTGGCCCGCCTGCATCTGTAGACAATGCCATCGTAATTGACAGTGATGGGATGTTACCATCAGCAAGGCACTGAAGATAGCCTTCGAAGTCATGTTGACGAGGCCAACGCTTTTGCTGAATTTTAAGGCCACTAATTCATACTTTGCAAGAGGCACATGTAGAGGTTTCCGTCTTGGTTTTGCATAAGTTGGAGGCACGGGTGTCTCTGATTAGAGGTCAAGGGTTGAGACTAAGCAACCTGACAACAGGCTGACAAGCAAACCATAACTGACATTACGGAACGTAGCTAAGCGTTCTGTCCAGAAAGATGATTTAATCCGCTGATATATAGCAAATTATTTGTTTGAAATATAACCAGCAGTGAATATAACAAGTCTGCAGCCTGTTGTGAAAATTGAATTATAATTTTTAGTTAATTTCTAGTAGCCAGTACATGTAGTTGTATGAGAAATTAACTTGTCCTATACTACTTCCAATAGGCATCAAGGTATTTTTGCAATACAAAATGTATAACATTGCAAAGAAAGCTATGATGAGTTCTTTAGGGTTTCATTATTGGCTGTTGAAAAGTTTCCTTTACATTACATGTACACTGTACCTGTTTCTGATACTAAGAAAATACAAAAAATGGAAACGTACCTAAAATCAACTTTAAAAATACCTTTCAATTATTTGTAAGGCAGTTCCAAAAGCAAACAATTTGAAATAGGATACGCAGGCTATCCGGGATTTTTCTCACCATTGGGCTACCAATTTGTCATAATTCTAAAAAAATTATGATCAGTTTTTTTAGTTTACTAACTTTATACATAACTTTATCAACAGTTTTGCAGTTTTTCAAAGTATACATTTATCATCAGGTGAGAGTTTACTACCAATTTACTACATGTATTACATTATCGCCATGTGTCAGTGAAGTGCCAATTTATCAACATTTTTAATTTATTACGAATTCATCAATTTACGATAAATTCATCACCAGTTTTACAGTTCACTACCAATTTATCATTTTTTTTTAATTTACTAGAAATTGATCACTAGTATTTAGTTTGGTACAAATTCATCACTAATTTTGTTAATTTATCACCAATTCATCGCATTTTATTTAGTTTACTACTAATTTCTCACCGGTTTTATAGTTTATAACCAATTTTTAGTTACTAAAAAGTTATTACCAGTTAGTCAGTTTATTGCCAACTTAACACTAATTTTTGAGTCTAATACCAATTTAAAGCCAGATTTTCAGTTTACAATCATTTCTTCTCAGTTTGCTATCAATATTTTCAATGGATTTTTTAAAAATTAACATGGAATGCGAGTAGTTCAAAGGTCCAATTTCATGCTTCGTTTCCATTTGTTGCATTTTTATTTTTTAATACACCAAGAGCTTTAATAATGTTTTAATAACGAAATATGTTTTTGTCACCTGAAGTTGTCATGTGATCTAGAGTTGGGACTAAATGATCTGATTTCAACCAGTGGCTCAATATTCAATTTCATATTTGTATTTAGCAAAACTACAGTTTTCTGACAGGATTACATGTAATTAAATTTGGACAAGATATTCATTCCTTGCTGGTGTCGACCTCATTTTGTGACAAAAAACGTCACTGAGAGCAATTTGAAACTTTGCCATGACGCCGCAAAAATCCACAATGGCTTGAAATAATAAACAGAAACTGCTTGCTTAGCTAATGCATTCTTGTGCAGCTGATTTATAAACATGATTTCAGTGGGATTTCTTGGAATGAATGCTTGTTAAACGCCCACATAGAAGGAATTAACAACTTTATGACACTCATTCACCTAAACTAATAATTAGCCACAATCTAACCATCACAAAAACCTCGGTTAAGTCATCCTTGACTTAACATTGTCAAGGTGTTGGCCAAACTGTTACTGAAAAAAATGTTTTGGAGAAATTTCAAGGCAGTTTGTTCATAAGTTACATGGTTGTATCATTTGCAAGTTACAGCACGCATCCTTGATTCACTCCTTACATCACTTTACTTGATTTTGATTTCCACCGCCTAATGGCGCTGTATCCAAAAACAGGACCAATGATACCACGAGGGTGTTCCATTTGTAACTGGGACCTCATCCACTCAGTGCTTTTCTGGCATTAACCATGCTATACAGAGTAATAGATGCCTTAAAAGTTTATTTCAAGGGTGACTAGTCAACTGGAAAACCTGAAAAAGTCAGTAAAAAGTCAGGGAAATTCTTATCATATCTCAACATTTGATGTGGCACACTTGGAACAAATTTCGTTGGTATAAGTCGCATTTCGTTGGTATAAGTCGCAAATAAGTCTTTGTGATCTACTTTTTTAAGTTTCCATCATCATTACTATTTCCAAATGTTTCTTATGAAAAACCTAATAAAATACACCAAAAATCCTATATTTCCGGTTATTATTAAAAAATCGCCTACTTCTTTCCTAAATGATAAAGAGTAGGCTGCTTATGACATTTTTGTACCGGTGCCACTCAAATTATTCAAAAATAAATTGTCTCGCGTTTCCATCGTTATTAATATTTCTGAAAAACGTTTTTAAGGAAAATACAATGAAAATATATTATTCCATGTACAGTAGCTTTTCAAAAATTTAACCTGCGACATTCCCTTAATAATTGGTCAGGGATATTTCATTGAAGATTTTGCAGACACCATGTGTTCGAAAAACATGAGAAACCTACTGCAGTGAAACTTCTCCATGTCGGACCACTATGTTGCATTCTAACGGTGTCTGTCATGTGTGAAAAAGCAGATTTTGCCAAAATGAGCTATTTCCTTTTATGATGAAAAAATCGTGTCCTACATTAGTTTTTTTCTCGTTGGTGGTACATGAAACACTGTCCAGCTTACCAGTTATGGGGTGTCCCACTTGGAGGGGTTGTCCCTAATGTTAATTCTATGGCCACGTCCAGTGCAGACAAAAACTGTCCAACATAATGGGATGTCAGAGGGCTTATAGAGGGGTTTCACTGTATATATTAAATGCCGGCTATACATGTTCTTGTGATAACATGTGCATCAGAACTAGAAGTCAAATGATCTCCGGGGCGCAACAGGAATCATTGCCGGAGATCCGGTGCAGGTCGTCGACGGGCACCACTTCAGCACCGCAACACATCTCCTTGTCCTTACGGTATGCCCGCTTGGCATCCCAGCAGCACTCCTCCACCTCCGACTCCAGCGCCACCACGTGGCCATTGCAACATTCATGCGAGTCGCTGTAGTACTGTTGCCCATTGCACTGGTGCATCTCGCTGCTGTTGCGCGGTACCACCGTGCCGTAGTGGCAGACTTCCAATTCTGGATCCGCCAGGAGGCGCTCCCCACAGCAGATGGCATCACGGGAGCCCCCTGGCTTATCATGTATGGTTTCTCCACAGCACACTTCCTTCCGGAAGTCGTAGACGTCCAAGCCACAGCAGAGTCCATCGGCCACCTTCTGGACCCGGTGTGCCTCAACCCATGTCCCATTGAGTTTCACGAATGTCTCGCAACACGTTTCCAGGGCCACATCATAGGGCGCCCCCTGGCAGCAGTCTACCATGTCGCCACTAGAGGCGCTGGCAGGCAGCGGCAGCACCGCCCCCTGGCAGCAGATGGACACCGATGGGTCATGCAGCCCTGCCGTGCCGCAACAGTGTGTGGCACCACCCTGGTGATTAAAGATGGCGACAGAAATGCGGACGAACTTGCCGTCCACCGCATCCCACTGCTCGCAGCAAGTCTGGTTCTGAAGGCTGTAAACGGTACCGTCGCAGCAGTCCTCATCGGTACCGCGTGGCACCACCAGGCCACCGCAACACTGCTCTGCCGCCCGGGCAAACAGCGCCCCCTGACAACAGCCGTATAGCACATCCACTTCAGGCTTCGCTACAACGGTGCCGTTACAACACTGCTCCTTGGTAAAGTCGTACAGCGCCGCTTTGCCACCATCCTCGATGCAGCAGTCGAAGGTGGTTCCGTTGCCACCAAATGGGAGCGGATGCAGGGAGCGACCGTCGCAACATACGAAGTCCAGCACGTTGTAGAAACCGGTGCCGCAGCATTCCACATGCGGCTTCTTCGCAACCACCGTGCCGTTGCAGCAGAGGTGCGTGGCGCTGTTGTAGCTGGTATAGCCTAAGAAGGGATGGTGATGTGTTCAGGTTACAACTTTTTGGGAAAGAAATGGATTGCAAACTACTTGAAAAACGGATTGCAGAGTGATTCTAAAATGGATGGCAAACCGATGGGAAGAAAGTTCACTATGGGGTCCCCTGTGGTTATTTGTGTCTTGCTTTTGGTAGCACGGTGCCAAGCCTTAATACGACTTGGAAGCTTTACCCTCTCAATTTGCATCTAGAAATACAGTGAAACCTCTCCATGTCGGACACCTGCATGTACATGTATGGGACATACTTATTGCAAGAGTTAGAGGGGTGTCCTAATTAGTTATCGAAATGAAAGGTAGCAATTTAAATTACATTTCCACTATCATGGTGGGGTTGTTGCTACAACATGGTGCGGAATGGTTAGGCGAAATATATCGGTAGTGCATGAAACACTAACATCCGAGTTAAGGATGTCCCACTTAGAGGGGTTGCCCCCTAATACTACTTCTATGACACAGGTGCAAGGAAAAGCTGTCCAATGAATAGGGTGTACGATAGGAAAAGGTGTCCAATGAATAGGGTGTACGATAGGAAAAGGTGTCCCACTAGAGGGGTTTCACTGTGCAACTAAACTACGAATGATCTTAGGAGTATGACAAATACATGTAATTGAGGGTGGCAAACTAGTCTTAAAATTCGGAAAATGTGCTAAAAAGTAAAGTCCTAAATTTCTAAAGACTCCTAAATATTAAAAAAGTCCTAAAGCGCCCTGTACATTGTACTGAGTTAAATGCTGACCGCCATTAGCTTGGTATGGGTGCAGTTTGACAACACTTGTTTCTTTAATATTGTCTTGGCACATGAAAATAAATCAACATTGAAATACCGCATTCTAAAAATTTTACTGTTTCAGGAAATCCTAAAATAATACTTAATTTGTCTCTAAAAGTCCTAAATTTCAAAAAATTGGAAATTGTCAATATCACCTTTGACAATATCTGAAAATGTTCTCATCACTGCTCCCAAGTTGCATTTCAAATCTTTCATGGTTTGATATAATACACTTATATGATAGTCTGTGATATAATTTGGAAACTGGTGTAAATGCATAGGCTACCTATGACTTGCAGTTATCATCGCATCAGGGAATATCAGATAATACCTCTAGTTTTTCATAATTAGTTCTCACCAGGTTGCAATCCATTTGTTGCACCCAGTTTGCTTGGGTTGTCATTTGCTTACCTGCATGGGCGGCTAGTGTCGAGCACGATGCGATGAAAAAATGAAGAAATGTCATACTGGTCATCATGGATCAGTTTTTGTCTTTGTCTCTTTGAATTGCCTTAAAGGGGTTTATGCAATAGTGATGTACGAGAGTAACTAGGCAAAGAATAGAGACAACTGCTAAAACAAAGCTTGCAATCTGAATTATATTCTTCTTAGTCTGTGTGTGGCTATAATGTATTTAAACTCAGAATTACCTGCTATCAGATGTGAAGCCAGTCCGGATATAAAACCAATCTGAATAAGTGAATGCTTAACGCGTTCATAGCTACAAGAACTCGCTTATTTTTCTTGTCATATGCACACTTTCGCATAACTATCTTTATACGTGTACTTGTTGCTGAGATCGGCGATTGTGTTTGCTCCAAACATTTTAATCTCCATTTCAACAAGGCACAATCGAAGGTGACATTCCAGGGCAGCTGATGATGGAAGGTTTTGAATTACAAGAAATGTCACAGTTGTGTTTTCAATTCTCCATATCCTTTATTGGGCATTTCCATAAACCAATCAATACACAATGCACTCGAATTAAAATAATTTAGGATTCAGTATATCAACGTATAACAATGACTTCAGGTGCCAACAAAAACCTTGTAGCAAGGATGGCAATAATTAGTTGGCACGGCTCTGGAAAATTAATTTTCAGGTTATTTTTTCCACACTTGCATGGCTAAATTTAAAATTCTAAATAATTGGAAATAAAATCTTAGTCTTGCTCAAGGTTTGCCAGTCCCCCAAATTTCATGGCCCAGCAACATCACAAACCCCAAAACCATGGGATCCAAGCCCAAAACCATCAGAAACAACCCTCGAACAAGGTGAAAACCATCAAAGTCCCAGAACCGAAGCCAATTCAAAACCTCGGACAACACGAGATCTTGTTGGCTGCCCGGTCTTCGGCACTTATGGGCACGATGTCGTTGCCACAGCAGTTCTCAGTCACCTTGTGGTACTTCCGGTCGTTGCTGTAGCAGCACTGGTAGTCGCCGTCAGCGGCAAGCACCTCGCCACTGCAGCACCGCTCCTTGTCCACATTGTAGTGGCTCTCCCCACACGGCAGCACAGAGGCGACCTCTAGCGCATGTACCTTGCCGTTAAGGCACTCGTGGGTTTCCGGATGGATGATGGTGTTGTCACAACAGCTGGCACTCACGTTGTACTCAGTGCCATGCGGCTTGAAGTGCGACAGGTGGGTATGGCAACAGTCGCCGCAACATGTGCTGGCGTTACCGCTGTCATGCACCGCAAAGCCGGTCTTGACCAATGTGCCGTTGCGGCGCTCAAAGGTGACGCAGCAGAATTGTGACGGCATGAAGTAGGGCTCGTCATCGCAGCACCCCAGCCGCTGACCGGCACTACTGCCCGGTGGCAGCGGCCGCACGATATCACCGCAACAGGCATTCTCAGCAGCATCGAAGAGCTTGAAGCCGCAACAGGAAGTACGGTTACCGTCGAAGTCCAGAACCCGGCCCTCGAGCGACTTCGACCCGAAGCCCCAGCAGCACGCCTGGTGGCTACCGTTGTAAACCACGCCGTCGCAGCAGTCCTCGTCCGAACCCCGCACCGAAACCCGGTCACCGCAGCAGAGGTGGGTACGGGCGTCATAGACCACAGCACCGCAGCAGTAGTAGTTGCCGGCGTCATTGGCGTTCGGCATCAGCGTTACATGGCCCTGACAGCACTTGTGTGTGCGGTAGTTGAACGGCACGGAGTTGTAGCGGACGCCGGGAGACGGGTAGCAGCACTCGTAGGTATAGCCGCCCGCCACCGGGAGGCGGTGAAGGCGTTCGCTGCAGCAGCCGAAGTACTGCGTGTCGTAGGTCACGGCGCCGCAGCACATGTTGGTGGCGTTGCGAGGATGCACCCGGCCGTTGCAGCACAGCTCGGAGGAAGTCTCGTAGTTTTCCTGACCTGAGGATCCAAAGAAAAATAGAGTATCAGACAAAGGCAGTGTCAACAGCTGAACAGCAAAATGGCGCCCAAACAACGACAAAGAGCTAGGAACCCTGTGGTCGGTTGGTCTCTTGATGGAGTGCAAGGATATAATGCTTATTGGGCTAAATGGAGCCCACACAGTGGCAGAGGTACCCAAGTGTTGATTGGTTGAGTTTAAGGACACAGTACTTGAAAGGCAAAATGCAAAATGGCGTCCTAACAGTGACAGAGGTTCCCAATTGCTGGTTGGCTGAGTTTAAGGGCACAGCGCCTGAAAGGCAAAATGGCGCCAAAACAGGGACAAAGAGGAACCCCATGGTTGGTTTGTTTCTTGATGGAGTTTAAAGACAATGCCTAAAAATGCAAAATGGCGTCCTAACAGTGACAGAGTTTCCCAATTGTTGGGGTTGAGTTTAAGGGCACAGTTCCTGAAAGGCAAATTGCGCCAAAACAGGGACAAAGAGGAACCCCATGGTTGGTTCAACTTGGTTGGTTTCTTGATGGAGTTTAAAGACAATGCCTAAAAATGCAAAATGGTGTCCTAACAGTGACAGAGGTTCCCAATTGTTGGGGTTGAGTTTAAGGGCACAGTTCCTACAGCTAAATGGCGCCCTAGCAGCACCAATGAAAAACACGCCCAAACAGCAACAAATAATAACCCCGTTGTTGGTTGGTTTCTTGATTTCTTGTTGGGGTTTAAGGACATGTAATGCCTAAAAGATAAAATGGCGCCTGAACAGATGTCATGAAGTGTGATGGCTATCATTTAGGACAACTACAGTGCACTACGGGAAAGACCCTTATTGCAGTAGATTACCTTGTATGGCTTGCAGGTACATGTACTGAGGTACCGATGAGATTGACCAGAGATGGTGGACTTTTTGAAAGCAAAGCCATTGGGAAACAAGGACAAGGGCGTGTGAATGAAAACCGCGTGCGTGAACAGTTTTACATTGCATGGTTTATTCCACTTATGTGGGTTTGACCCGCTTGGTACTTTGGAGAGATTTGGTTATTATTATGGCTTGAACACTTTGGTCAGGGGCACGGTATTCTAACATACAATGTACATGCACATCGAGTGCATCAAAAACCATCTTGGAGGGCGTTCAAGTATCATGTCACCATATCTTAGTAGGGGGCATTCATGTATTATGGCATCTTGCTGAGAATGATGACGAATGGGAGGGGTCAAATGCTGAGTTGCTTTTGCCATCATTTGTCATCCAGTTTTCAATGGTAATGTTGTTATCCTTTTTGAATGACATTGACTATTTAGTGATGACATAATAGATACAAGTACATGTACAGTGTATATGGCTTGACCCACAGGAAACAAGGTGTCCAAGAACGACAAAATATTGTCGCATTTCTGGAATTTACCGCCAATATCGCTATAACTAAGTAATGGTAATATGGAATAATGCGGAACAGCTTTGTTCTTTTGTGCCCAACGTACCTGAGGCAGGGGCTGGGGTCAAAACCAGCAATGCGAAAAGGCCAGCTAGAAGCAAAATGTCCATGGCTGTCATTTGAGCAAACAGACTGGAGAGACGATGATTTTAGGAGCTGAAAAGGTGAAATTAATTTTTGATCAGTAAATTAGAACTGTGACAAAATCATAAAAATCTCTTTTCGAAATGCAAAAAATGTTATAACATATTGTAAATAATTAAAAATTAAGACAAACTTACTTACTCGTGTGGCATGTAAGATTCTCGATGACCACTGCGCGGGTCCAGCATTAATGTTGTTCTGCAATTTAAAGACTAGGAATTTAGGGATCAGGACCTTGAACTTGGTGACGTTGCTCCCCCTACCCAATTTGATATTGAAGTTATGAAGTTATTTGCAGCCTCGGACAATTACTTCACCTCCACTATTCCCCCGAATGGCAGGTTATCTAATTGACCTTGGGTATAAATAGACAACTTTGAAATGACCTCCCAGTTTTTGGACGTCCACATGACCCCAGAGACTGATCATGTCGCAATTATGATGGACTTTCCCAAATTGATGATAGACATGTTGTCATATTTTTGGAAAATCTTGCAAAGGGTTATGAGGAATTTCAGTAGTCAAAGGTCATTTTTGCTCATGTTCAGGTTCAGGATAGAAGGAATTTGTCTCATTTCAGTTCTGGGTGGTGTGGAAGTCGGTAGTTCTAAAAGTCAAATTTTTGAGACCCATATTGTCAGTGAACCCACAAAATAACTTCGTTTATTATGGTGCATCATCATTAATTAATCCATTTCACGTTGATGTTGATTACGGCATTAAGAGGTAAGGGAAACTTAGACAAAGCCCTAATTTTGGCTCTCAAAATGGCGATGTTGCGAACATGCGAATTTGCTCAGAAATGATACAAATTTGTTCAAGGTGTGAACTTGTTCAACTTTTTAGTGTGACTGTGTCATACTGTAGGTCCAAACTCGGACAATGTCACGCTTGTAACACCTTTAAAGGACCCTCGCCCGCATAGTAGGGCCCCTGTCAGATATTGACATCAGTAATACTGTCGCATCTTGCATCATTCGCAGTAGGTTGGCGTCGGTTATTTTCGGTTAATAAGACCTGCTGAAATGGAAGTAATGTCTGTAATGATGTGATCAGGGTTTTGTGAATGTAGTCATCATTACTGCCATTTACTGATACTGGGGCATGGACGAGGATGTCGTCATTAGTAATGACGGAGTAGGGTTGTCATTTCGCCTTCATTATTTTGTTAGCTCTGTAAAGGTTATGCCTGTATTAGTCGCATGTACTGACATTATAAATGAGCATGGAGATCTACTATAGAGTACGTCATTATCGATGATTGTGTAGGGAGTAATGAAGGCATAATGTGGCGAATATTACACGATAATTATAAGAATTATGATTCACAAAAGGTTATCGTCGATTACTTTCGATTTATAAGGCCTGTAGAATTGGAAGGAATGTCGGTAATGATGTGATCAAGATGTTATTATTTTAGTCGTCATTACTGGGGCCTGGTCGAGGATATTGAAATTAGTAAAGACCATGTACCGGTCGGGTCTAATTATGCCTTCATTATTTAGTTTGCTCTGTAAAAGCTGTTGTAATTGTTCGCAGGTAATGACATAATAAACGATCATGAAGATCAGCTACGCCATTATTAATGATCGTGTAAGAAGCAGTTAAGGCGTTATATGCCGAACATGATCACACGATATTCGTAATGAAAATACCCCCTAAATCCATTTTTGGTATACTTTTTTGTAAAAAACGTTTTCCCTTATTGGTGAGCAATTTTTCAAAACTAAAAATGGTCCCTAAATATTTCCATGGTTATTAAGTTTCTGACAAGCATTACTGAAACAACACTTAAAAGCTAACGTTTTTTCAAATTTTTTTTACCTACGACATTACCTTGATTGGTAATGAGAGTAAACAATGTTTTTTATAAACTTGAGGAATAAATATTCGCATTGTAGCTCATTTTTTCTGGAATTGATGATGACTGGATGAATATCAGACCTTGTTATTGACATTATATTTTATAATCCTAACTCAGGATTTTGTATACTCAGCCTGAAGTCTGAAATTTATGATGACATTTTAAATGTAACTTTTCCTAACGCTGTTTGCCATCAGCCTGAAAATGACCCCCTCAATCCACTCAATGTTCCAGTTGCCAATTTGCTGGAGCTTTCGACTGGGAGCTGCCATTTGTAATTAAGGTGTGTTACCTAGCGTAATCATACAGTCAAGTACTTTTGAAACTTTGTGGAATACATGCAAATTTTGACTTCACCATTATTAGTGTTTTAAAGATATTTTATGAATATTTTATTAAATATGAAATTTTTAGATAAATTTGGAGAAACCCGATCCTAAAGGCATGCGCAGCGCTGCACAACAAATTTAAAATTAACAAAAGCGCAAGGCAACTTTGTGTTTTCATTAACATTGGTTGTAAAAGTGTCTTCTTCTAACTCCATGTATTATTACTGTATGTAATAAACTGTGGCAACCATTCGAGCATTAAATTACATTTTTGAAGCAAGAAAAAATGGCATATTACCATTGAAAGCCTGTGAAGCTCATGGAATTTCGTTTTCAGATATTAGTCGCAATGAATTAATGAGCATTGAAATTAACCAGTTATTACGTTACCGTTCTCTACAGGGTGAGTGCCCCATTGTAAACTGGCTACGTCTAGCTCTATTAATGTCCATGTGTTGTATACTCAGCCTGAAGTCTAAAATTTATGATGACATTTTAAATGTAACTTTTCCTAACGCTGTTGCCATCAGCCTAAAAATCCACACTAACATCTGGAATTGATGATGACTGGATGATTATCAGACCTTGTTATTGACATAGTTTATAATCCTAACTCTGGATATTGTATACTCAGCCTGAAGACTGAAATTTATGATGACATTTTAAATGTAACTTTTCCTAACGCTGTTTGCCAATAGCCTAAAAATCCACACTAACATCTGGAATTGATGATGACTGGGTGATTATTGTAAAAACCCGTCATCAGCAAGAGTGAGAGACAAAATGGCCGCCCAGTTGCGTTTCCAGGACTGACTGCAGTCTGCAGGCTGGTTTAATTAAAATTCCACACTAGTTTTGATCGGTTCACTTTCATACTACAGTATATCGCATTTTTTTTCTTGTCGATCCCGCATACTACTTAAAATAAGGTTTTTACACAATGTTTAGTTTACCATACATGTATTATTTTATTGAACAACATTTCTCATCCATCCAGTTGTTTCAACTAATGCCTTTGGCATCATCGATAATCTAATGTATGGTTTTTAATGTCCCAGAGGATGCTCGGCGGCTATTTCATCGTCATGATCGTGCGTCCTCTGAAAACGAAAATCAGTTGCATTACTTTAATGCGAACTATCTGGGAGATTTCAGGTGGTTTATATTTAATTGTGGGCCTATTGATTTATATGTACCATACAAGAGTTTACGAAGGGCTCATAAAGTAAGCTAGCTCCATAAGGACGGAATTTAGTCGAAAATTATTTGAGAATATATGTAGTAGTTTATGTTCGCTTATTAATTACACAAAAAATGGTTCGGGCTGCACTTGTGTTATTAGAACAAATCAATTGGGGATTTAATGGCGCCGAGCAAAATTATACGGTAAGTGAAAAACATGTAGAAAAAAATGGATCTGCACGTGTGTTATTAGACCCTTAGCACAACACAACAAAAAGGTTAAAATTAACAAGTGTAAGATAAACATACTTTACCTTCTGCTGCATGCTGAGCCCCAGGAAAGTTGCGATGAACAACATGCCCAGAAATACCTTAATGCTGAAAACCATTGCTACACTGAAACGTTACAGCTACTGTATCTAAATTTCAGAAAATCTAATGGCATCCTTTGCGTGGTATTTATATTGTGAGAATTGATCTGGAATTGATGATGACTGGATGATTATCAGACCTTGTTATTGACATAGTTTATAATCCTAACTCTGGATATTGTATACTCAGCCTGAAGTCGGAAATTTATGATGACATTTGACGCTGTTGCCATCAGCCTAAAAATCCACACTAACATCTGGAATTGATGATGACTGGATAATTATTGAAAAAACCCGTCATCGGCAAGAGCGAGAGACAAAATGGCCGCCCAGTTGCGTTTCCAGGACTGACTGCAGTTTGCAGGTTTCAATTAAAATTCAACACTAGTTTAGATCGGTTCACTTTCATACTACAGTATATCGTATTTTTTTCCTATCGATCCCGTATACTACTTAAAAGAAGATTTTCCACAATGTTTAATTCACCATTCATGCTTTATTTTATTGAACAACATTTCTCATCCAACCAATTTTTCTTCAACTAATTCCTTGGCTTCATCGATAATCTAATGTATGGTTTTTATTGTGCCAGAGGAGTGGAGTTCTTCATACGGAGAATGTTATTCTGCCATTTGAGACTCGTCGGCTATTTCAACGTCATGCCCGAGCATCTCATGAACAAACTGAAAATGAAAATCAGTTGCATTACTTTCATGCGAAATATCTATGGGATTTAAGGTGATTTAGGGTTAATTGTGGGCCTGTTGATATGTGTACTATAACAAGAGTATACTAAAGGCTCATAAAGTAAGCTAGCTCCATAAGGACGGAATTTAGTCCAAAAGTACATGTATTTGAGAATACAGTATGTAAGTTTAGATTCGCTTATTGATTACACAAAAATGGTTCGGACTGCACTTGTGGTATGTATAACACTAATGTATAACTTTCATTCAAAATAGCAGGTAAATTTAATAAAAAAAGAATTGTGGGATTTAAGGCGAGTTGGCCTGAAAGTAGTGAAATGCAAATTTGTTAAATATTTTTTAAATACATTTGGACTAAACTCCGTCCTTAGTGAGATGTTTCATAAAACTTTCGTAAACACTTGTTAGGATAAAGATATATGAGGGATATCTCTGGTACAGCTGATGTTTCTTTACTATCAAAATACTGTACACTTTCATCTTGGATCGCCATGTTACCTAATGTCTTTAGCTTAACGAGCGTCTACGAAAGTTTTATAAAGTACCTGGTAGCTCACTAAGGACGGAGTTTAGTTCAAAAGCGTTGGATTTCCGAAAAATAATTGTGCAGTTTTTATCGTTAATTAGTTAAAAACTAAATTGTATTTCGTTTTAATTCTTTTTGTAACATAAGCCCTACTTATGTAAATTTCATGAGCACAACATGAAACACGTAAAGAACGTTTCACAAACATGAGATGCAGTTTTAGCAGGTACGTAGTGCTCCATTGGAATTGCAGTTTGCCAATCCACACTTGATCGGGTGTTGATATGGCGTAAAGCCACATTCTCGCGAGTCAACATTTGTCGAACAACAATTATTGATCGACAAATGTTGTTCAAGAAATCTTCAATTTCTGGTCAGACGTTTCAACAAAATGTATGCAACGTAGTCAAAGACGGCGTCGAGAAAAATTATGCGTGATGTATTTTTACGACATTTCCATTAAATAGAACGCGAAAGAGGAATGGAACACGATTTGAACTATTTAAAAGCTGTTGAAAGTCCAAAAGTTGAAGGGTGGTCAACTTCATTCGATTCAACAATGTGTTCATTACTGTTAGCTCTGATAATCAAATTGCATTCAGGAACACTTTTATATCCACAGGGGTTCAAGAATGCATATGTCATCATTAATGCAAATTTGGGTTGCTCTAAGTTCGACATCTTGTGCCTCAAACATGCATAAGGAATTTTATGCAATTAGGCGAATTATAAAGACGAATAAATTGTCTACAAAACGCATTTTTGCGATATTAAATCGGCATTTGGTTTATGAGAAAACATATTTTTACTCGATTCATGGTTGACAATGTATCACTATTTATTGTAAAGGGTCTGTAATTGTATTAAGAATGGATTTTCGAAAATTAAGCTTTATTGTGTTCCAGAAAAATGGAGATTTTATTGAAAAATGGGTTACGTGAAAACTGTCCGTAACAACCAGTGACATCTTGAGTGAGACAAAATGAACGCCCAGGTAAACTGGCTATAATTCTATTAATTATTGATGGATTTTCGCCAAGTTGACTTTGTGTTCCAGAATACATGAGAATTTGTTTGAAATACTTAAAATTCCACGTATGACCCTGTTTTTTCAACGAAACTTTGTAAACGCTATGGTAAGGCATCCATAGTCTTCTGCAGAAAATCCAGAGGTGGCAGAGAAACATTTCCAAGAACATGTTGCATGCGTTCCTACAGTTCAGGAAGTGCGTGGATTTCTTCACTAAACTATTCCTTTAACCAAACGTCCCCAAACCCACACAAATCACGAGGCATGAAGTCAGGACTTTTGGCAGGCCAGTTATTAAACATACTGTATGTGGACCTCGTCTTCCTGCAAACGCAACTGGGCAGCCATTTTGCATCTCACTCTCGCTAGATGTCATTCTGGTGGTGATGGACTTTTTAACTCCTTTATTCTGGAACACAATAAAGCTTACTCGGCGAAAATCCATCAATCATAAATAAAAATACAGTCGACTCCGCTTAATGTGATCACATTAGGAGCCATGCTATCATGATAACAATAGCCGAATAACAAGAAAATTCGATCATTATTTGATTTAACTTATATTCATACATGTATACCGTACATCACCATAATTTGACTTCACAAAGCTATTTACAGCTGAAAAATCACGCATTGGCTTGCTTACAGTTGTTTTGTTTAAGATCGTTAATGAAATTCTCATATTAATACATCTGATGCTGCACACCTAGTCAAACTTTTTAGTGCTTCTGACATCTCATCACTTTTTGATGGTTTCTCAACTAAAATGCACGTCTCATATTCGTCACCATCAAAATAATTTTCATCAGTCGGCTTTGTTTGGCTTGCAGACAGTCTGGCAAGTGTCAAATTTAATCATTGGGGCTGGTATTGGAATATCTTCGTCGATGAATATGGAAAATTTGGAAGAATATTCCTCAAAATTTTCTATATTTCTAGCAGGTGGGACGTCGTTTTAGACATTTTCCGGCAAAACTTCATTCCTCGTGTTTTACGAATCCTCCATGAGGGAAATTGATAACAATAAACGAATTGTCGATTACAATATCCAATGATTTTACCGTGTATTTGTATACGAGCGTTCGGGACTTGGCAATTTCGATAACAGTAAACGAATGACAACATAATCCGCGATCATATTAAGCGGAGTCCACTGTATATCCTATTTTCAATATTGATATCGATAGATGGAATGATACTTGGTTTAAACGATTTCCAATATGGTGATTCAGGATTTTGAGGTAGTGTGTGCCTAGAAAACTGACATGTCATGATGTTGACAGCGGGTAAAGCAAACAAATGGCAGACTAACCAGCTGTCTAGCCTGGCAGGTGTGCCAGTTACCAATTTGCTAATGCTTTCGATTGGGAGCTACCGTTTGTAATTAAGGTGTGTTACCTGGCGTAATCATGCAGACAAGCGCTATTCCAACTTTGTGGGATACATGTAAGTTTTCACTTCGCCATTATGAATTATAAATAAAAATTAAAAATAGTCGATAATTTTAGAGAACCCATGCAAAAAGTGCATTATTAACATTAGACAGATATTTCGTACGAAATGTTACCTTTTGACGTCATTTCCTGTGCCAAAAATGTTTTCGGCGAAATATTAAGAAAACTACATATTTCGTTCGAAATCTATGCCATGATTTCGCGCGAAATGTGTACTCACACGAAATAATCGAAAAAAAAGGTGCGCATGCGTAGAAAACATTGTGATCACGGCAATGGGGACTTTCGTAAAATAAATTCCTATTGGTGGTTACTCTTTGCCAATGGGGACTAATAGGGATATAGCAGAACTATAAGTATGGTCACACATCTTTATTATGGGGACTAATAGGGATATAGCAGAACTACATGTATAAGTATGGTCACACATCTTTATTACTGATTTGGGGTATTTTCGTACGAAATTTCCCTAACTGTTTCTACGAAATACGAAAAAGGGCATGTACTTACAAACTGTGATTTCGTTTTTGTATTTATTTTATTTCGTACGAAATTTCTCTAACTGTCGGATAATTCTTGACAAGAATTGTGGCTTAATATCCAGCATTTATTTATTTTTGCGCACAGTTTCGTATTATTTCAAAAAATCAAATTATTTTACGGTATATTTTGATTGAAAATTTGAGATGGGCACCAAAATCTTAGGTGCTTTGGGCCTGTACAGGTCTTCATCCGGTTTTGCTTGTCCTGCAATGTTGACCTAGCATTTTTCAAAATTGAGCCAACTTTGATGATGAATTTCAGTCCATTCAAGTCAATTATAAATGTTATTATTTGGCATACCCCTCCTCACTTCTATCATCATTGGCGACCCCTTCCCCATATTGTTTTGTACAGATTGAGGTTTGAATAACGAGTTCCAATGTTCCGCGCTTCTTTTTAGGTTTTTCACCTACTAATTGTCCAGAAAACTTGAATCAAATTCAGCAAGATGAACGCCCGATGCACCATTTGCCATGATATTTTTGCCATGTCCAGCGACATTTCGGCAGTACCTTGCGGCCACATCTTTCATCATGGATGTCTTGCACAGTGGCTGGGCTCGAGCAATACTTGTCCGCAGTGCAGAATGAAGGTCACCACACATAGCATCATTAAGTTGTTCTTCGATGCTCGGGAAGAGTTGGATCCCGATGAGGATCCCGCTAAACTCCAAACAAAGATCACAACCCTAGAGGCAGAACTAGCAGGTTCAAGGCAACTTGCTGATCAGCTCCAAGCACTGCAGCGGTTGCATTCTGAGACCAACAAAAAACTTAATAAAGAAAAAGAGCTGACCACCAGATTGAAAGAAGAACTCAAAAAGAGAGAAGACGAATACGTGGAGATGCAGCTTGAGGGGTATGTCAATCCTGCAGTGATATTGCTTTGACAGACTGATGGTATCGAAAGCAGTTTTAATTTATATCTGAATTATTTCTTGCAGCGCAACACCACTTAGGCCCGTTGAAGACGCGTGTAATGTTGGCACTTGTGACGCTACATCAACCCAATCTGTAAGTTTAATTTTTGCATTCCAGTGTAAAAAATGTGAAAAGTTTGGTAAAAATGACAATTTAAGTAAATTGTTCACTTGAAATGAATTTTACAACAAATCCAGCTTAAAACTGAGGAATTCCCCTCCATTCGGATCCTTAATTTCATAAAAAACGTACTAAAATTTGATTATTTTGAAAAGTTTAAAAAAAAGTTGTCTTTGGGGTTCTTTTGTAGACTAGTATTTCTCAGAATCTAGAAAACTGCGTTATGTCAAAAAATCAGATCCTTGAAAATACACTTAAAATCCATTTTCGGGCCGACTAATATTTATAAGAATCTTCAAAATAATGCGTAATGTTTTAAAAAAATCATTTCCTTGAAACGAATCAAAATTTCCTTGGTCGATTTAAAAAATTTTCCACTATGGCATCTGTTAAACATTGATATTAAATTTTATTACACCATAGAATTTTTTAGAAAAGCAAGCTGAAATCCACTATTTGTGGTCTGGTATGGTAAAAAAAGTTACCCATGGGGGGTCGCAAGTATAACAAAGTCATCTCTACACCACTTTTCCAAAAATTACTTTAAACGTTGAAAAAAATTAAAAAATATCAAAAGAAAAGAAAATACTAAAATAATTCCACAACTTTTATTAATAACGAAAAACATTTGTATTAAAAAAAAAACATAAAGATTAGGATGAAAAAACAGCTGGTTGATACTCCACGTGTGGACCACCTGCACCTTTATGTGTTGTATATTGACCACTTGGACTATGACATACAATAGTAATTTACTCTCTTTACATGTTCGTACATGTTTACTTAATTTGTTCGAAAGGGAAAATAAAACTTTGAGATATACTGTTATAGTTTTTGAAATGGCTATTTTTTTAAGAATATTGGGTAAAAATGTGAAAAGCAGATATTATCATGTGAAAAAACCAGATAATTATATGTGGAAAAATGTGAAAAATTGTATACAAACTGGCCACATCCCCGCATTTCGCAATTTGAAAATCTGTTATATTAATTTTAACTCCTTGAATTACGAACTAACGTTTTTTTCCCATTACAGTTAAATTCGATATCATCTGACGAGGAAAGCGAGGACAATGAGGACCATGAGAACCACGAGAACCCCATCATGGAGAACCCAGTGATGGAACGATGCGTAGCATGTGAAATGCATGCTGCTATTTCAGCGACGATGGCCGGAGCAGCTGGACCTGGACATCGTCAGGAGCAATTGCTGTGTTATAAATGCAGACCTCCGATTGCTGGAAACAGTATCTTTTTATAAATATTTCCACTCTATATACCCTTGTAAAATACCCCCAAAACATTTTTAAATTGTATATTGTAGAATAAATTTTTAGATAACTTGAATGGATGCTATATTTCATAATTTCAAGGTTAAAAAAATCCCAATTCTTATTTTTAAAAACATTGAAATATTCAATAAATAAATTAAACTGGCAATGAAATAGTTAAAAATTCAAAACTGTATCAATTTCATTCAAATCAATGTAGCAGCACACAACTTTTAGTATGTAGTTTCAGTAAGTATGTAGTTTCAAATACAACGTTAAATACACGAGTCAGTATAATGTATAATGCATTAGTGAAGTGCATTTTTGTTTACGTTACCAAATGTATTTCGTGTTGTGATAAAAATGACCAATGCATTCACAATATAATTGCAATTTGTAATGCATGCCATAATGCATTAGAAATGAGTTTTCTTTTCATGTGGGTTACTCTACGGTGACGGAATTTATGTAAAAACTAGCGAATACTTCAAAACGTTTTTGCTAACATATTGTAACTTGCTATTTCTTAACTAAATTCCGATACTATTATAGCACTATAATAACACGTGGAACCGAGCTCTACATGTATACTGGGATTTTTTGTTCAGAAATTTTACATTTCTAATTCAATTCCACATCCTGTTAGCAGTAGGGTACTGAGTTGAATTGAATTAAAATTGGCGAAATTTGGGTCTCCCTATGGCCGAGAAGGACAGGTAAATTAGAGTTAAATTCCGCATGTTATTGTCATGTTACATTTTCATTTATAACTTACCAGTTATTCAGACCTTACTTTAGTGCATGTTTGATAGAAATATCAGCAATTTGTGCTGATATATTGTTTATTCATGATTTACTTCGTTCCTATTTGAATTAAACGTTCCAGGTGTCGTTCTTTTCTCGTCGTAACCATGGCAACGGCTCGTTCGATTTTGTTTCGATTGAATTCGATTTATTGGTTTCCTGAAGATTTTAGTTGAAATCTCAACGAAGTAAATCGCGAATAAAAAAAATTATCAGTAAATATTGCCAATGTTTCCATCAATCTGAACTAAAGTACATGTACGTACTGCTGAATAACTGGTAAGTTAATTTTTTTATTGAATTGCATGTTTTAAAAAACGTAGTATAAAGGAAAATTTCCCGCTATAATGACATACTCATTGGCCAAACATGTTTTCAAGTTTTCTTAAAAAATACATGTACATGTAGATCAGAAATGATGAATTTTATTTCGCCCTAATGAAGCGAATGATTTGAAAAATTTCACCACAGGCAAAAGTTTTCGCAAAATGAGATTTCGTCCAAATAGTGTCATCCATTCACCCTAAATGATGCCCTAACAATTCATGTATGTCCTACTTTTAATAAAAATCAGACCAGAAATAATTAATTTTAGGTCACCAAAGGTAATAATTGTTATGAATTTTGACCCAATGAATGGTAAAAATCAAAGAATCGTCATCATTTGGTCAACCCCTCTTCCCTCACTACAATCCTATGTAGATGACGTTGGCCTAATACTTGAACACCCATAAATGCAAATCTTCTCGATTTCAACGAATTTTTATGTTTTATTAGAAATGCTTTAATAAAAGATAAAACAACGCCATGGTCAATTTATTTTGTTTTTAAATTAGATAATAACTTTGAGCCCAAGAAAATCTGCATTGCCGAAAATGCCCATGTTCCCCTCGCCCCTGGCGGCAAGTGTACGAAACAACGACGGCGCTTTAGCTAGAGACGCTCTTAAAAGTTTCGACCGTTTTGGTCGTCTTACAGGCTGATAGGAGCAGGTCGTTATTTTAGTTCGTGTTTCTTTTATTTCTTGAGGCTTTTTCGTCTTCCACACATCCCCGCGAACATGTGGACTCAAAGTTTGCGGTTTTTAGTGAAATCTACGTCATTGTGCGGACGTTTACACCGAGGTAGTGCCAGTTGGTCGTTTCGAAACTTTCCTATGGCGCAATTGCATCATCGCCAAGCCAAGTTCGTTCCAACTTTATGCTACAGCACGTCGACGGACACCCCCGTGAAACAAAATTTTGACTACTTTTTTGTCCTTGATTTCGAAGCGACGTGCGACCGGGTTCCTGTGCAGCCGCAGGTGAGTTTTTTTTTGAATTTATTTCTTTTCGAACGTTAATAATGGTACGTTGTTGGAAAAAGTGAAGCCAGTTTGAGGCTTCGCCGCCATCTTGGCACTCGTGGAATTTCGGTTTTACATTTGCTGACTACTCATTATATGATTATCTATGGCGATTTTTCGAAATTATTCGAACCATTGGTGCGTTTTGGACGTGGCTTTATGGTGTTGTACCCAAAACGCCATGCTATGTTAAGCATGATTGAACCTAGGCCTACTCAATAATCGGTAATTCGCACTTTGCATTAATTTATACCCGGTGTCTGATAAGTTATCGAGTCTGATAAGTTAAAGAGTGCCCATGGTAGTTCGTATTAATTCAGTCCAAAACGTCCCTATGAACGTAGGTCTGTAAACGACCCATTTTCAATATCCAACCACGTCTAACCTGTTAGATAGAAAATATAAGTAGGTGATGTGACAATAATTAAGGTGCTTGACATAAGCAGGAGGTAAAACAGGTAGGCACGGCAAATTAAGTGGGACTTTCACACTTGTGTTTACTTTTGTTATGCGTGTCATTGTGGGACGATACCGTTGGTAGGAATAATTTTTTTTATTTACAGCAGGTTGGTTCATCGTGCCATGTACATTTGAAACACAGTGAACTGAACACAGTGTCTATGGGCTGGAAATATAGTAAAAAAGATTTTGGTACTGGAAACACTGTTTTATGGATTTTTTAGAAAGGTAGCCCTAAATTTTACTACAAATTGCTGTGTCAAAGAGAAATCTGGCGAATACTGGTTAAAATTCATCAATTGAGATCTAATTTTTTCTGAAAATTTCGTTAATGGTAAGAATTTAATATTAAACCTGTCATTTCTGGTGAAGTTTTTAAAGCAAAAAAATGCCTTCAATATTCTCTTGACTATTACAAGAACGTGTTAAGAAAAGCAAGCTGAAATCCATCATTTTTGGTTTGAGTTTTCGTGAAGTTTTGCCTATGGCGTTGCTAATTCGAGAATAGGCTGTATGTTGGTCGCAATACAAAGCCCGTGAAAATGCGAATTTTTCTCCAGAAATATTTGGTGAAAATTGTGAAGAAAAAAAATCCGATAGGTGCATCTAAAGAAATTAAAAAATCGGATATTTGAAAGTGAAAAATTGTATACCAAGTGACCACCGCCAAACCCAAAAATGTCATATTATATCCAGGATAAAACTAATATATATAGTGTCAAATATTGGAAATATACTGGACAAATGAAATTATGGTTCAGTAAACACCCGGAAACAGCGCACGTTGCATTGATCTAACCTAGGTTGGTTAGTTGGATGCAACAGTGCTATTGCAGGGCTTCCACTTTCTGGAAAGTCACGGAAGTGGATGTAAGTCACTTCAGTGGGATTTTAATATGCGAGTTTATTTCTTCTGTCACATTGTCTACGATGCAATGCTTTAATACTTGCTTGCACTCGCTACAGTTAAAAATTTGCATCGTACCACAACTAAAACAACGTGACCTTTCCAAGCATTACTTTACCGAGAACTTTTCATTGCAGGAAATCATCGAGTTTCCATGCTTAAAGCTCAATGGCAAAACGATGGACGTGGAAGGCAAGTTTCATCAATATGTGCAGCCCAGAGTACACAAGAGGCTAACATCTTATTGTACAGAGGTAGAGTATGAAGTCCAACCAATCTCTTAAAATTGGGCTATTCGTTCAGGCTGAACGTAATTGTCATATTAAAACGTCGTTTCTAGCTTTGTTTGGCAATGTCCCAGTGTATTCCAGGCTGTACTGGAAAATTGGCATTAACAACAGATTGACTGATGACCTTGATTGTAAATCCTGGTTAATCGTTCTTCTTCTGTGGGTCGTTTGTGAGCCAACTAGCTTTTTAATTCGGTTTTCTTTAAACTGTGACCTGTGGCAATCCTGAACACTATTGTTGACCCAGTTTAGTGATCTGATTACTATTGTTCGAATTGTATTGTGAAGTTTGAACAGTGATAAAGATGATATTTTTAGATGGCCCTCCTGCCAGAGGTTTTGTTAGTAACTGTGAATTTTGCAATGTCAGCCCCATTATTTGTATAGTGCTATGTCAACTACTAAACATAAGTGGCATACTCAGTTACAGGTTTTGGTTAATGTAGCTTGCTTTTTAAATTTATTAACTGGATTCTGTTATTTCGGTTATGTTACGTTCGGGTATGTTACGTGTTTGTTTTGTAAAACTTTTATTCCTCAGTTTACCTGCTGTGTTAATGAATAAAGATGGCAAAACTTCAAAATTGAGCGTGCAATAGTTTAAACGACAACTTTTTCCGCGTTTTTGTTTTGAATTTTTGCAGTCTTTGTTTTTTATGAATAAACTGCGGAATTAATAACTTTGTGAAACAAGGACTGGCGGGAAGCTGTAATGGTTGTGTGTAGTCAATTTCTGCAAATAATTATGGAAAATCAGCATGTATTTTAATGGGATCCAATTAATTAAAAATATTGAGGATGTTTGCACCCATACATACACTGACTGATAACTGTACAGAGAAATTGTTGAAGAATGCTTTTATTAATAGTATGCATGTCGAGTAAAAATTGCATACTTAGGATTTTTTTGGTCTTTTTTAAAGACATTATTCGGGTAATTTTGAAAGCTTTTGGTAAAGTGCAGTTGCATCCCAGTATCTGTGGTAGACTGTATAAGCTTAAATACATTGTAGGAAATGCAAGAAATTTAATGTGGCTAAAGGAATGGTTGAGAATTGAATGGTGCCAAGTGATATTCTGAAGTGTTGGAATTTTGCTTCTTTATAGTTGACAGGAATCATTCAAGAAATGGTGGACGACCAGCCAGAGATTGGAGTAACGCTACAGGCGAGACACCGACTTTGAAAACTGGATAAACTTACCAACGTTTTAAAACTAACGCTTTGCGTCAACTTTTATTTATTTTCAATAGCATTTTGATAAATGGCTTCGAGAAGTAGGTGCTCTTGATGAAGGTGTCAAGTTTACATTTGTAACATGTGGCGACTGGGACCTGAATATCATGTGAGTATGTAGTGTGCATAGCTTAAGCCTCACAGAGGATACTTGTGAGGCTAATTTGAATACAGCAGTGGTAATACCCCATTGCTTTACTGGGATATTTGGGTGTCTTATTGAAACATGTTTTGGATTCTGTTACAGGTTGCCAAATGAATGTGATTATTTTAAGCTTCCTATACCACCTTACATGAAATCATGGATTAATATTAAAAAGGTAAGGGAATTAATTCAATATCATAGCTACCTTAGGCACATTTTGATAGTTAAATTTACACAGCGTTCGCCATTTTTTCTTTTGTAACTCATTTTTTTCCTCTTGTTGATGCTATTAATCCTGTTTTGACAAAGTATTTTTTCCTGATTTCCTCCAAACGCTGTAGCCTTTTGTTAACGTCACTGGAATTTGGCCCAAAGGTCTTCTTCACATGATGTCTATTGTGGGCTTAAAGCATCAGGGACGGCTCCACAGTGGTATTGGTAAGTGTACTTTCCGGTTTCCAAAATCACTGTCATCTGATCATTGTTTAAATTGCAACATCAACAACTTATTTTTATTGGCTTACAAATATGTAAGTCCCAACAGCAAACCTTGCAAAGCAGGTATAAATTAAATTTCAAAGAATTTTTAAACATTCCTCCAAAAAAAGTATGGTGTTTCTTGGTAACTTACTTTTCTAATAATTAATGTGAACAATTTTAAATCATATGAGGATAAACATTTATTAATCAAGGACACTATTTGGGACACTAGTTACTGCAAATGGAAGGATGGTGTTTACTGACTTGGTTATAAGTACCGCATATTGTTAGCAGTTACAAGTTTAAGCATGAATTATATTCAACATTTGCAAGTTGGAATCTGTAGTCCTAGCATTCATATATTCAATGAGCAAGTTCCTTGTTTACTGCATTATCTGCAGATCAAATAGCACTTTGCAAGTAATAATTGAAAAGTCCCATGATCACGCTTTAATTTTGGTTGTTGTTTGGATGTTGATGAAACTGTTTACCGTGCTTTTCAGATGACTGCAACAATCTGGCTAAAGTGATGAAGCATCTGCATAGCAAGGGCTTTCTTTTCGACAACACTGGACAGAGGGAGTAGCAGTAAATGTAGGACAATCTGTTTTTTATCTACGTTGTATCTGATGGATTCCATATCAGAGTGGATGGGGCACATTGCCCGTGATGCCAAGTTTACGAAATCCGAGTTGATTTCGCAAAACAAACTTTTGCTGGGTTAGCTATTACCGCGTGTGCAACGACGTTACCCACAGTGCACTAGCATTACAACTATTCTGGACGACTAGGTGTTTAACGCGTGATTCCATACCAAAACTTTATGAGGTATCCCAAATGTCTATGACCAACTAAGTTGCAAACATATCATTTTTACGTGTGATGTCAATTTCTTCTTAAAAACAGTTATTCTTGATCACTTAATTAGTACTGAAGGTTCACATAGACTTTAGGTCGATAAATTGGTTCTAATTACTCTCTGAAAAAACAACAGAAAAAATTAGTTTTTGTTTAAAACGACAGAAATGTCAGCGCAGGTGCCGGCATCTTGCGGTCATCTATGGCATCACGGTTTTTCTTTTGTCTATTAGCGAATAATTAAAACTAATTCATCAACCTAAAGTGTATCTCCTTCAATACTAATGGAGTGATAAACAATAACCTTTTTTATGAAGAAAGGCTGTGTGCAATTTCGACAATAGAATACCCAACATCTATAAATTGGTCACAGGTTGGGTAGAGCCTCTTTGAAACTTCGTGGTTGCATTCTGAGCATTTCCAAGATGTTCATCAGGTTTGGGAATGACATCAGCAACCTACTTGGAAGAGCAGTAGGCTGATCTTCAAGTCTATCTTCACGACAAGAACATACATGTATGAAAATTCAAGAAATCGTGTTAACGATAGCAAGCCTCACCATCATGTATTCTTGATTTTCTTGATTAGTTGTTGTTCTATAAGGTGATACATGTATATGCTGTACAAAATCGAAATTTAAGCTTGATTTAATCAGAACACTAATAGTGGGGTGAATTGAGCAAAATGGATGTTGTGGGAAATTTTCTGAAAGAAACCCAACACCTGAACAGTTGTTTAGGTGTTTTCACAAATTTGGATAATATGGTGCCTGTTTGCTGGGTGCACTCCGGAATAATTTTGGAATTGGATGGGGTGAATTAATTTCTGTGGAATTTTGCTGCACAACTTTGGAGAAATTAGGACAAACCCTCAGGGAATCTTGATAATCCCAGTATACCCATACCTCGCTTTCTGGCCTAGACAGGTTCCATTAAATGCTTTGTAATGAATCGTGTTGTCATATACAAACCCAAATTAATTCAGCAGCATCTGTTCCTATTCCACGAAAAAACTGAATAGCGACTGCTACCCTGTATTTTCATTAAGTACCACAGTTCATCTAATGTAAGACACAAATTTTTTCCACGTTTTGTCTTTAAAAACGGGGTGCATCTTACAATCAATAGCATCCAACAATCCCCAATTTTTTCTAAGTTTCCCATGCTTTATTCACACGTTATGTTTTTATGCAGAAAAGGTTATAAGTTTTTTGTATCTTCTAATGTAGGCCTATGATATGAAGTGTAATTATTGTATTTCATTCATTTTGATCCTTCATTTCACATCAAAAGCTAACAGTGCCCCATTGAAAAGAAAATTTATTGGTTTCAGAACAACCATGTCAAATTGTTCCTTTAAAGGTCCAATGGTTGTTACACCGAGGAACATAGTGCAACAACATCTTCAAATATAGGGGTTGGTCTGGTTTGGGTCAGCTCATGACCTTTAGAAGTTGTCACATCTATAACAACTCCAGCACTGCATTTGACTGCTTATGACAGGGTCATCGGTATATTCCACCGGAGGTTTCACTAAGGTTCCTTAATTTACTATTCCCCTTTTATAATTTGATTTCAGCTACACAACTAGTAGTGTGCAGTAACAATGCAATTTCCTTAGTCTGTTCCCTCCTCTAAGTCAGACGTTACGCACTGCAACTCCAACACATACACGCATATGGCCGCACTGACCCAATGCCGAGCCTCAACACGTGGCTTGGCGTCGATTTGCGATTGGTGTGGTTCCCAGAAAAATCCGCATCGACGTAGCTTCCAGTCTCGTGTGTATTTCAGGTACCGTATCACGCACTTGATTCTTTTTCAATCTGCTCCTGTAGGAGTTTCGACGCGGCGACAGAGGTAGTCAACTGCTGCGGCGATGTCCAGGCTAGATAATAGCAGCGATCCCATAACCTGGAGATATGACCAGGTGGCTCCAAAGGTGCCGCCAAAACACATGGCCTGCTGCCATCTTGGAAACAAGTGGTGGAGGTTGCATCAGGAAAATGCATGGCTAAATTGGCAGTTGTAATTTAGGGTTATCAACCGTCTGTCTGAAATTATACTGAGTTGAACCTTGAAACATGGTCTTTCAATGTAAATGCACTAGATCATTGTTTACTCAGTAGCCAGTGAAAACCTGAGGGGTTGAAATTCTTGTTAGTTACTGTGACAATCATATCACAGTGGGCTCACCTTTCAATCGGCCTAAAATAAAGGACTTTTTTGTCATTGCTCAATTGCGGTGATATTTATATCACTGCAATCGGCAAGAAATGTCAAGACAGCGCTCGTCGCAAATTAGCCCAATCGCGATGATATCTTGCTGCATCAGATCAATATAAATCCATTTTCTGCAGTAACTGAATGGGAACCAGCCTGAGCTTGCATCAGGTAAGGTCATGATTCCTTAGTATCTTCAGCCAAACCATGTGCACCATTACTCTGTTCAGTTTTGATAAATTAGTGCAAAACACGTTTCTCGTTACTTCATGGTCCTTCATGTATGGGAATTTTGGTCATTTCCATGCCTTGCAATTCGTATAAAACCGTGCCATTGCCTGTTCAGTTAGTCCAATTGTAGACATTGTTATTATTTAATCGAAGATCTCCTGTACACGACTAAAATATTCATGGGGGTTTATTTCTTCCAGTCGCTGGAAGGGAATCTGCTTTATATGAATACAGTGGGTACCGCTTAAGGTGTTCACTGGGTAACAGAATCAACCATTTAATGTGATCGAAATCGCCTAGTCCCGAACGCTCCTATACAAATGCATTGTAAAATCACCCCCTTATGGTGATCAACTGTCCTTATACGGTAATCATTTTCAACCACTTAGTTGGGGAAAATCCCCTTGTTATTGCCAGCGTATTGATGTGTATTCAGTGAGAAGTCACGTTTCCTTCAGTTCTCACGACAGAGTGGCTGGTGAGTAGATAGGAATGGGGGCTGTTTATTTACATGTGTACAGTATCAATTTCGTCCAGTTTATGCATTGCCCAGGCCTTACCATTTGTGTATTTTAAAATTTCAACCGATAGCAAAACCATGGAATCCGAGAGAAAACAGGAGGCTTTTAGTGTGAGAGAGAAGATGACAATTTTAGAATGTTATGACAAGTTACCGAAAATGAGCCAACGGAATGCAGCAATGCAGTTGAAAATTTCTCAACCTTTGTTACGCAAACTTCTGAAGACCCGCCCTGAGCTTGAGAAGCAAGGACAACTGAATGCAAATTTAGACTAAGCGACACCGAGGCGGAAAAGCTCTTAAACTTTGGTTCACAAATGTTCGTGAACGCGATGCCAGCATTAGTGGCACACTTATGAAACAAAAAGCAGAGGAGTTGGCCAGAAAAATGGGAAAGGCAGACTTTGTTGCAACAACAGGGTGGTTTAACAGGTGGAAGAAGCGGGAAAATATTGTTTACCGCCGAACTTATGGTGAGCAGAAAGACGCTGATGTTCCAGCTGCGGATATGTGGATGAAAGAAGCAGGACCAAAACTTATTTTGACCTATTTGCCAGAAAAGATCTACAATGCTGATGAAACTGGACTTTACTTCAGAGCTTTACCTGAGCATACATATTTATTCAAAAATGAAAGCACCAAAGGATGCAAAATATCCAAGGAGCGTATTACTGTCTTATGCTGTGTTAGCATGACTGGCATCAAAAGAAAGCTGTTCGTTATCGGGAAAAGCAAGAATCCACGTTGTTTTAAAAATGTGAAACAATTACTTGTGGATTATACGGCAAACCAAACTGCGTGGATGACTGCCCTTCTATTTAATGATTGGCTTTTGAATTGGGACAAGAAATTAACGGATGACATCCTTCTGCTCGTTGACAATTGTACAGCCCACGTCGTAAATGTGAAACTAAAACACATTAATGTGGTTTTCCTACCTGCAAACACTACATCACTGATCCAACCTTGTGATCAAGGAATCATTCGAGCACTTAAAGCTCACTACTGCCGAGAAATGCGTTGTAGAGTTTTAGAATTGATGGAAGACACAGGTCAGCTCACTGCAAATGACTTAGCAAAAAAGACCAATCTTTTGGAAGCCCTGCATCTGTTGACAATGTCGTGGGATAGTGTCTCTCCAGTCACAATTAGAAACTGCTTTCGTCATGGAGGATTCAAAAAAGACACAGAAATGGAACTTCCAGAAGAAACTATCGGTATTGAAACTGATGTCCCATCTGATTTGAATACCGAAGATTTTCAAGAATGGATGAAAATCGACGAAAATATTCAGATAGCTGCCCCAATGACTGAGAATGACATATGCCAGGTTGCCAGTGAGTCAAATAAAGAGCTA